>VMDO01032987.1:0-18405 GCA_007922755.1 Pedetes capensis
CAGCCCTCCAGGTTTGGCCTTCCTCAGGATGTCATAGAGAGGGAATCCTATAGTATGGAGGTTGAGTTATGTGTACCATCTTTCATTTAGCCTGACCCATTTCAAATCCATCCATGCTGTGTGTATCAGTAGTTTGTTCCTCTTTATTGCTATTACTCCATTGTGTGGCTGTTTTACAACTTGTTTATCCCTTCACTAGTTGAAGGATGCTTGCAGCCATAGCCCTATGTCATCCAATCCTATCAGATCTCAGAAGCTAAGCAGGGATGGGCCTGGTTAATCCTTGGATGGGAGACTTCCTGGGAACACCAGGTGCTGTAGGCTTGGGAGAAGGACCTGGCAACCCACTCCCAAAAAATCAATCCACCATTGAAAACCCTATGAACAGCAGAGAAGCACTGACAATAGTGTTTCACCTGTTGTACGTAGGGTCGCTATGAGTCAGATACTGACTTGAGTGCACCTAACAACAACAACAACAACAAATTGAAGGATATTTTGGTTATTTGCCATATTTTTGCAGTTTATGAATAAATTCACTGTACACATTTAGATGAAGATTTTTGATTTTCACTTCTCTGGAAGTTCTATTTCTTAGAAGTTTCTCTTAGAAGATGCTGCCAACCCATTCCCCCAAGAGGCTGTACCATTTTTCAGCAGCAGTGGATGAGAATGCTGGTTATGATGCTTCTTCACCAGCAGCTCTGTTATCAGTTTTCTTGTGGTACTAGGGGGCTGGGGGCTGGGGTTTAGCTCAGTTGATAGACTGCTGCTTTGTGCTCTTTCAGGCCCTGAGTTTGATCCCCAGCACCACATAAATTGGAGAAGGACCTGGCAGCTCACTCCTGATCCAGTCAGCCATTGAAAACTCTGTGCATAGCAGAGAAGAACTGACACAGTGACGGGAAGGGCACAGTGAGTTGGACCCAATTGGACGGCACCTAATAACAACAAGGGAGCTGAACCCAGGGCTTCGCACATATTTTGCAAGAGCTACTCCACTGAGTTACAACTCCAGCCCATATTTTACCTTTTATTTTGAGACAGGATCTCGCTAAGTGCTGGCTGCCTCTGGCTTTGAACTTGCGATCCTCCTGCCTCTGCCTCTCAAGTTGCTGGGACGACAGGCGTGTGTCCCCGCACCCAGCTCGTGGTGGCTTTAATGTGCGTGTGCTCAGTGACTATGATGTTGAGTGCCTCTTTTATGAGCTGCTTTGCTGTTTTCTATCTTTGGTCACGTGTTAAAAGTTTTGCCTATTTTTTATGAGGTTGTTTATTTTCTTATCATGGAGTTTTGTGAGTTCTTAATATAATCTGCATTCAAGTCCTTCGTCCAGTTTGTGATTTGCAGATATTTTCTTCCAAGCTGTGGCTTGTCCTTTCATCCTTTTAAAAGTGTCCTTTGCAGAACACATCTTTTTAATTTTGGGGAAGCCCGACTCATCATTCTTTCACGGATTCAGCTTGTGGTGTCATTCCGCCAGTGTTTAATGTTGTGTTAATTCTCTGCCGACCAAGGACAGTGTTAGGCTGTGGCTTCCCGGCGGTGGCTTCACTGGGAGCTGGCCCCGCTCCGCCTCTGCCTCTCGCGGCATCCTGTGCCACACTGTGCTCAACTGCCCGTCAGTGCCCCTCCCTGCCACCTTCTCACGAGGTCTTCTCATTCCAGAAGCCTCCTTGTCTTTTACAACTCCCAGGTCTTGGCTGCGGTGACTATAGCCCTCTCCACGGGCATCTCTAACTTTGAGTTCAGGTCACAAAGCTGAAGGGCTGGTTCTTGTCATCCAAAAGGTCCTGGACTTTATGCAACATCTAGAGTGTGGTAACTTCAACGGACCTGCAAAATCTCTTTAATCCAAGGACAGTGTCCACCCCTCTTCTGTGCCCTGCCTGGACAAGGTGGTGGGCTTCCCTGTGGTCTCGACTCTCAGAAGTAACACATTCTGCAGAGTGCAGTGGGGCACACCTGTCATCCAGTGACTTGGGAGGCCGAAGTAGGAGGATCGAGAGTTTGAGGCTAGAGGCAGCCTGTGTAATTTAGCAAGACCCTGACTCAAAACAAAAAGTAAAAAAGGGTTGGGGTTACAGCTCAGTGGTACACCCCTTGTCTACTTTGCACAAGGCCCTGGGTTCAACCCCTCAGTACTTTAGGGGAAAAAAAAGAAGCAGGATTTTTAGTGTTCAGCTCAGAATCTCTCCCTTGACTGCTCTGTTGATGCAGCCCCAGGGAGGGGCGAGGCCCTTGGGCGGAGCCTCCCCATCTTCACCACAGTGGGTCTGGAAGTCAGATCCCAAGTCCAGAGCTTGCGTCCTTGTATAGGTGCTCAGAGGTCCTGGCTTTATTCAGAGCTGTTTATGGCCCTAAGCCTGGGCTGGGGGATCGTCTCCTCCAGCCGAGTGCAGCGGTCATTGGCACTGTTTTTTGCTCCTGTTGTAACAATAATGGTAAAAATGTCCACGGGTTCCTCCGAGGCTGAGCGCGAGTCAGGACTCTGTGGCTATGGTAGACGGCACCTGAGGGGCAGGGACTGGAGCTTGGACATCCTGCGCCATGATGCACAAAGAAGCCTCTTCCTTTGTGTGGCTCTGCCCCCTGGGACTCCTGCACATCGTTCTTGGGGAGAGGGCCTGCGGCAGACCTCAAGCCTTCTTACCTCACTTGGAGACGTTCCCATCCGCATCTCCAAGAGGGTACAGTGCCCTGCCGTGGTTGCTGACCTCCCGCTGCAGTAATTCCCTCCTTTGGGCTTCGAAATTGATTTTCTTCCACGTGGTGCGTGAAGGCTCAAAGCCTGTCCCCTGCTCCCCATCCCGGGAGAGTTCCTACGTCAGCAGCTGAGCTGGGGACATGGTGAGCCCTGGCCACCACGGGGGGACAAGGGGGTCCCCAGGGTATCTAGAGCTCCTGAGCCACGGCTGTGTGTCCGGTGTGGCTGCTGGGCCTGGGTTCTGAGGGCTGAGTGGGCAGACCTGGCAGTAGCTTCTCTGCTGCCCTGGAGTTTAATAAAGGAGAATCAGTGGCCAGTCGACTGTCTCTTTCTTGGGTCATGGTTCTTTCTTGGGACTTTATTTTTTCAGTACTAGGGGTTGAACCCAGGGCCTTTGCAAGTGCTCCACTATTGAGCTGCACCCATAGTCCATTTTAAACTTTTTTATCTCGAGACAGGGTCTCGCTAAGTTGCGCAGGCTGCCTCTGTCCTCCAACTCGTGGTGCTTCTGCCTCAGCCTCCTGGGTTGCTGGAATTACTGAGGTGTGCCACCGTGCCTAGCTCTTTCTTGGCAATTCTGCACGTGTGCCAGTCTTCAGGGACCTCCTGTGGCCTCTGCACCCCAGGATCCCCTGTGAATGAGGAGAGGGACAGAAGGCAGCTGAGTTATGCCTGCATGTATCTCCCGCAGTCCCTTTTAGTGGCAGCATCTTGGCTGGAAGGCTTGCTATGCCCAACCTCAACATCCTCCCTGAACCCCTTCTTCCTCTGCCACCCATCCTCACAAACCCTCTGGTCCAACCCTGCCCACTGCCCTCCATGGAGGCGGCTCAGATCTCTGCCCTTTCCTGGTGGCCCTGGCCCAAGCCTGTCTTTACAGGACCTGCTCCAGGACCAGCAGTGATCCTGTGTTAGAGGACAGGTGGCCAGGTGCTGCAGAGGTAGAGGACAGGCTTTGGCTGCCCTCAGCCACTGATCCCTTACAGAAGGTCAGAGCACACAGCCCTTGAATGTCTTCCCCTCTGG
Organism: Pedetes capensis; assembly: GCA_007922755.1. Taxonomy (NCBI): domain Eukaryota; kingdom Metazoa; phylum Chordata; class Mammalia; order Rodentia; family Pedetidae; genus Pedetes; species Pedetes capensis. The sequence continues at coordinate 3,735 of VMDO01032987.1, forward strand.
GTTCCCTGCCCCTCTGCCCCTTTCCCTGTCTGCAGCTGGCCACTGTGGCATCTCCAGAGAGCAAGTCAGAGCCCATCACTACCTGGCTTTAAACCTCTCCTTATTTTCTTGAGCATAAAACTCAAACAACTTAAAAGTCCTTATCACTGTGTCCTGGGTTTGATGACTGTGCAGACACCCTGTCCTCTTGTGATTCCCTGAACTCCTCCACTGTTACCCATGAATGCTGCACCCCCAAATATGTTACAGTGAATTTATCTCCCTTTACCCTGTTTGGCCCTCAGGAGGACTGGATAGCCAATGACAGGTACGATCTCTCAAAAAAGCAGAGGGACAACCTGAGACAGGCACAGTCATGGAGAGGCCATCAGGAGAGGCAGGGCTGCCTGGAGAGACCAAGATGCCTGCCTTGCAGGAGGGAGAGGCATACATGCCCACCTGGTCACTGTGTCCTTTGCCTGACATTGTGAAGGTTTACTGGTACATGCGGTGTAATGAGTTTTGAGAACACTAGTTTGATGTCATGGTTCCTGGAAGGTCACTTATCGATTATCTCTTGTGATTTGGAGGGAATGTTTGGAGAGTTTGACCTGCCCTGATCATGCCTTTGATTGGTAAAATTTTATGATGCATAGTAAGAAACAAGAGATTAGAGAAATAGTGACAAGGTTAAAAGTTCATGCATTCCTTCTCTATTTGATGTGATTATTACTAAAAAATAAAGTTAAGATATAAGGAGAGGCTAGGGAGAGCCCTAGCAGCTCTTTGCCATAGCTCACTAACATTCTTAGCTGTCCATCTCTTCAGTTCTCTCGGAATTTTGTGACAACACTCCACTCGCCTCCTGCTGCCCTTGTTTCCTTACTTAGACTTCTAGTTCAGGCCTCAAGGGCTGGCTGGGAGGAGGACATGGCAATCCACTACTGAAACAATCCCCAAACAATCAGCCCCTGAAAACCCGATGAGAGTCGCTGGGAGTCAAAGCCGACTCAATGGCACCTAACAACAACAAGGGCTGGCACTTGGCAGATCAGACCCCACTCTCCTGCCTCTTGGGGTCAGGTGCTTCTCGGAGTTCATGGTGGACACCACAGGTATTTCCTGCAGCCTCTTCTATACCAGTTGCTGTGCCAAAGGGAGATGGATAAATCGGGTAGCACTTCCGGTCTTCATAGGGTATGCATGCTGGTGATGGGATGCCAAAAATAACAATAAACAAACAACGGGCTGATGCATGGCTGTGGTGGGGTTTAGCTCAGTTGGTAGAGTGCTTGCTCTGTGTGCTCTGAGGCCCTGGGTTTCATCCCCAGCACTGCAAAAATGGGAGAAAGACGTGGCAGCCCACTCCTGAGCAAGCCATTGAAAACCCTATGAATAGCAGAAAAACACTGTCAAATGTAGCGTCAAGTATGGCACAGTGTTGGGGAGTGATTCATTCTGTTGTAGATTGGGTCACTGTGAGTCAGATTCGACTCGACGGCACCTAACAACAATGACAACAAATAACAGGCCAATACATGAGTGCAAGTCCTGCCCTGGGAAAGCAGTTGTTGTTGTTGTTGGGTGCACACTGTAAAAACAGCCAGGCAAGCCCCTCCAAGAGGGATGGCTGAGCTGGAAAGAGTCCAGGCCTCAAAGATCAGGAGGGAGGGTGCTCCAGGCAGGGGGAACAGCAGGTGCAAAGGCTCAGAGTCTGGTAAAAGCTTGATATGCCCTAAGAGGCCTTGGGACTGAGGTGACCCTGCTGGATTCCTTACGAAGTGGATTATTCCGACTTCCTCTTCTCTCTATGTGCCCAAATTTTAGTCATTTTTAGTCATAATTCAGAAATGAAATAAGTAATAATAATGACCAGACAGGAAATACAGTGAAAAAATTCTTTTATTGAACTTCAAATATGTAATAGCAGAAGAAAAAAAACTACCATACAAGGAAAATATCTGTTAGACTAATATGGTTAAGGTACATGAATGGACAAACTTATTTCCACATTTGGTATGTTGAAGTCACAAAGAATGACATTACAATTTCTCATTGCAAACCTTGACTTTTGCAAATTTGCCAATGGTGTCCCCAGTCTTTTACACATACATTCCTGCTTCAAAATCATTGCAGCCAGGCCTGCCAGCTTGCCTTCACTCATAGTTGGTTGAAGAACACCTCTTCATTAATTTTGATTTTCAAGAGTTTCTTTCAGATGAAACCACAGATAAACAAATAGGTCTGAAGAAACTTGCATGTGAGAATAATTTTGGCAGAGATTTTTTAAAATCCCATTTAAGAGCTCTTCCCTAGTTGGAAGTCACTAAAGTGTCATCCCCAGAAAATCCATTATTAATCTCTATTTTATTCGGTAAAAACTCTCAGTGTTTCTTCTTTTATGAAAATCAGTTGGGTGTGGTGGAGCCTGTGTGTCAATCCCAGCACTCAGGAGCCTGAGGCAGGAGGATCGGGAGTTCTAGGCCAGCCTGAGCTACACGGTGAGACTTTGTTTCAAAAAACCAAGGATTGGTGGTTTAAAGTCCTGGGTTCCATCCCCAGCACTGCAAAAAACAAAATAAGACAAACCCCCAAAACCAAAAGCCCTGAAACCCCAAATGAACAAAAACCCAACGTAAAGCAACAATAAAAACAAAATTCACACCCCCCCCAAAAAAAACCAAAAAGAATGGAAGAACTATAGTGAATGTGACATTATCCCTTGTGTTAGGAGGAGGTCCAGTTCTTGATGAAAAAAGTGACTCTTTAGCGGGGTGCAGTGGTGCACGCCTATAATCCCAGTGGCTGGGGAGGTGGAGGCAGGAGGATCGCAAGTTTGAGACCAGAGGCAGTCTGTGTAATTTAGCAAGGCCCTGTCTCAAAAAAAAGTAAAAAAATGGGCTTAGAGTGCAACTCAGTGGTCCAGCACTTGCAGAGCCTACAAGTGCAAGGCCCTGGGTTCAACCCCCAGTACTGAAAAAAAATAAATAAAATAAAAGTAAGGCTTTAAAGATTTGCTCTTCAATTTTTTCTGGCAATGTTAGACCATTGTCTTTTGTCATTTCTCCTGGAATTCTTTAAAACTTCGTTCATTTTCTGTATAATTGTCCATTTCCTTGCATTTGTTTGCTGCACAATTAAAGGCCTTCTCCATTATTTTTTGGGTGTAGGTTGTCAGTGAACAGTTTGAAAGCTTGATGCTTCAGTGTATGTTATTCAAGGGAGATTCTGAGTGTTTGCAAATATTTCTGTGACTGATTAACCTCATCTGTATCTTCACATCAGGATAAAAGTACAAAATTGTATAATTGCTGTACAATTTTCTTCATTGTTTCTTGGTTTTCAAATAATGGACAACTGAAAAGAATGAATTTCAATTTTTTCTTCTTTTCTTCTTTTCTTTTCTCTTTACTTTCCCCTTTCCTCCCTCCTTCCCTCCCTTTCTTTCTTCCTTCTTTTCCCTCCCTCCCTCCTTCCCTTTCTTTCTTTCCCTTTCTTTCTTTCCCTTTCTTTCTTTCCCTTTCTTCCTTCCTTCCTTCCTTCCTTTTCCTTTTCCTTCCTTCCTTCCTTGCTTTCCTTTCCTTTCCTTTCTTTTTTTAGACAGGTTATCACTACGTACCCCAGGTTGCCCTTGAACCTGTGATCTTCCTGCCTCAGCCTCCTGAGTGTTGCACATTCATGAATTTCAATCTTAATGACATGATTAAAATTCAATAAATCATGTATGAAATAAAATTTCTACTTATCAAACACAAAGGTAACATTGTATAGTTCTTGCTGTTTTAATTTAAACGCACATGAACTTCCAGAGGTTCACTTTGGATGGCAGAATTGAAGTGACATAAATTCTTCTTTATCTTTGCAACCACTGGGCTTTCCTTGTTGATTTTGAATGTACGGTTTACATGTTTGGATGTATAGTTCCATAAGGCTTGGAGACAGTGACTATCCTCAAGTTGATACTGAACAACTTCAGACTGCCACAAACTTACTCTTAATACAAACCAGTTGAGTCCAGTGTCTCAGGGACCTCTCTCTAACTGGGAGTTACTTGAATTAAGTTCCACATGGAAATCACTGTGTATTTAAACCTAAGTGATAAAAATGTGCTAATCTGAAGCTTGCATATATATTATTATCAAAACTCAAAGTAACGGTGGCAATTGTTTAGAACCTAGGCCAACAAAAGATTTGCTTTTGTGTGTGTGTGTGGGGGGGGTGGATAGGAGCGCTTTTTAGTCATTGATATTATTCGGAATGGCTGGTAGTGGTGACATAAATGCTTCCTGTAGGCACTGCACATCCTGACTGTGTGCATCTGGGGTGGTTGATTTCCTCCTGGCAAGTTGGCCAGCACTGTCTGCAGGGCAGTGAGTGAGGGAAGGGTGGTGAAGAGAGTGAGGTTCCAGGGGTTGCCAGGAGCCACGGCCTCCCTGGTCTTGCATGCCATGGAGGAGGGGAGGTGTGGCCTTCATCCCAGGTGCAGTGAGCCTCACAGTGCCAGGCAGACACAGCTCCTGACCACAGAATGTGGACAAGGATCTAGGAAGTTCCAAAATAACAGGGCATCTCTTCCACCAGAGTGTCACCTCCCTGAGGGCAGGCAATGCATTTCATGTACTTTATTTTTATCTTTATTTTTGCGGTACTGGAGGGTTTGTGCATACTTTACAAGAGCTTTACCACTGGGCTGCACCCCCACCCCATTTTTTATTTTTTATCTTGAGACAGAGTCTTGTTAAGTTATGCTGGCTGCCTCTGGCCTCAAATCTGCGATACTCCTGCCTCTGCCTCTCAAGTTGCTAGGATCCCCAAAAGCTCCTGGGTTCAAGGTTTGGTCCCCAGCTGGTGGGGCTAGTGAGAAGTGGTTGAATCACAAGGGCCCCAACCTAATCAAGGGATTAATCCATTGGTGGATTTGTAATTTGATGGCATTGTTGGGAAGATGGGGTTTGGGTTTAGCTCAGTTGGTAGAGCACTGATCCACACTCTCTGAGGACCCGAGTTCGATCCCCAGTACTGCAAAAAATGGAAGAAGGCTGTGGTAATCCACTCCTGAAAACAATCCTGAAACAATCAGCCATTGAAAACCCTGTGAGGGTTGCTATGAATTGGACTTGATGGCACCCAACAACAACAACAACAACAACAACAACAACAACAACAACAACGGGAAGAGGTGGAAACCAGGAGGTGGAGCATCCTTGATGGAAGCAGGTCACTGGGGGTATGCTCTTGAAGGGCATACCTTGTCCCTCGTTTTTCCTCTCTCTGCTTCCTGTCTGCCATGATGTGAGTTGGTCCTCTCCACTCCACTCCACCATCCACTCCATCCTTGCCACCATGATGCACTGCCTCACCATAGGCCCCCGGCAATGGAAGCAAGCAACCAAGGACTGAAACTTCCGACACCATGAGCCACAATAAGCTCTTCCTGCTTTAAGTAGTCTTCCTCAGGTTGTTTGTCACAGTGATGAAAAACTAACGCATTTGTGAGTGCAGTATTTTCCCTCATGCTATGGGAGATTGAATTCACTGATAATTGCCAGACCATATATAATAATAAAACTCTGGCCCACAATTTGCAGCAGCTAGGTCAGGAAGCCACACCCTTATCTGCAATAGACAGTCTAAGAAGTTAAACTATCTTGGCCCCAAATGGCCAGGGCCTAATTAATAAGTGACAGTATCCTAATTTTTGTCCTTGCTTCTAACTTAGGGCCAACTGGAGAAGAAGAATATCCACTCCTAAACAATCATGTGTCTATGGCTGTACCACCCTGGGGTCTGATCCTGCCTGATCTCAGAAGCTAAGCAGAATTAGGCCTGGTTTGTGCTTGGATGAGAGACCACCTGGGAGTACTGGGTGATGCAGGCTAGGGAGAAGGACCTGGCAGCTCACTCACAAAGCAGTCAGTCATCGAAAACCCTATGGATAGCAGAGAAGCACTGACAATAGTGCCAGGCAGGGCATAGTGTCGGGGAGTGTTTCCTTCTGTTGTACAGAGGGTCACTATGAGTCACACTCTACTCAACAGTACCTGACAACCACCACCGCCAATCATGTGGGGAGCCCTGCTTCTGGTTAGCTTGTCTACAGCTGCCATGTGCCAGCAGGGTCTACCTGAAACTTACCTTGTTTCCATTTCAAAAACTGCCCACTCCTATGCCTGCCTTTGAATCGCTGCCAAGCCAGCGATGGTGACTAACTCTCTGGACAGAATAAATAGCAAACTGAATAAACAGCCTTTGCTTGTTCTCATGTGGGTGGTATTCATTTTATTCCCAGACTTGACATACATAATAAATGAGTGAATAAGTGGATTACAACTCTGCCCTCCAGAAAATGACTAACATATCAGAGAGAGCTAAATCCCAGGAGGGGAAGATTAATACTAACCAGAGTGATGGACCATTGAGACATTCTACATACAGGGTAACAGATGGAACACATCCTGTTGAGTCTTTGCATCTATTTATTAACCTTCTTCTCTTTCCTTATATACGTGGGATCCTACTGCACAAAGGTGCTCTAACCTAAATTTTCCACTTAGTGTATCATGAGCATCTTTCTACTTAATATCTCCTAATATCTTTCTGCAATGGTTGTATAGTACTCCACAAGTGGATGGTTACTTCTAATTTTAAACACAAAATTTCCCAAAGTGTGTATTACATTTTAAAGTTTTTCTGACACTTTTTGCACTAATCACAGAAATAAAGGGTTGTGTTTGCACCAATTGCCAGGGTCCCTTTTCTGGGCCACCAATGGAAGTACTCCTACTCCAGGCTGGGTTGGTCACAGGGTCATGTAAAGTTCGCTGAGGTTCCTGACAGCAAGAGAGAAATGAAAAAAAAAAAACCAAAAACAAACAAACAAACAAACAGTACAGTGCAAACTGTTTGAAACAGCATGGCTGGGGCTGTACCTTTGGGAACTGGAGTTGTAGCAAATAGTTGCAGTTCCGTAGCTTCCTACAGAGATGTCCCTGGAGTGGTCACAGTGGCAGGTGCCAGTGTGAGAGTGGCTGACTGGATAACAGTTCTTCCACTGAAAACCACCAGAGCCACAAGGGAGAGCCTGGTAGCCACCAATCAGGGAATCAGGTTACCCCAACCCCAGACACCAGGGCTTTCTTGCAGAAAAACAGGCAGCACAAAGGGAACCATCAGCAAGCAAAAGCAAACCCTTATCACTAGCATTAAGATTGGTTCTAACAGTGCATTAGCAATTCCGCACCCCCAGTCCCCCAAGGACAGAGGGGCACCCTGGTCTATCTCATGAAGACTATCCAGTTGCCTGATTCTTCATCCACAGCCGTGTTTTGTTTTCAATACTCTCCAGTCTGGTCCTGAACTTGCAATTGTCCTGCCTCAGCTTCATAAACACTGGGAATCCAGGCAGGTGCCACCCTGTCTGGCTATAATTTCTTTAAATATGTGATGTGGGAGTTCTTTTGTAATTCTGATTTGACTTTTCAAACTATTTTTTTTTTGTGGTACTGGGGGGCTAATCACTATATAGGGCCTCATACATACTTTGCAAGCACTCTACCACTAAGCTGCACCTCCAGCCCCCTTTTTTGTTGTTTATTTTGAGTCAGTGCCTCACTAAGTTATGCAGGCTGCCTCTGGCCTTGAAATTGTGATCCTCCTGTCTTCCCCTCTCCAGTCACTGGAATTCCAAGTGTGCTCCATTGGGCCCAGCTTAGTTTTTTAAAACTTGTGTGAGCATTTCTCTGTAAAAGGATTTTGATTCAAATCATGTTATAAATTAATTTTAATAGTACAATCTTTATAATATTACCAGAACATGATATACTTCTCTATTTAGCTATGTCTTCTTTATCTATGTCTTAATTTTATTTCACTAATAGGAATCCTTCACCTTTGTTGTTTAGTTTGTTCTATGCATTCATATTTTCAATTGTTTTTGTAGATTATATTACTTTTCATAGTCTTCACTGATCCTTGTGGATAAATAGGAAAACATATTTTAAAAATGTGTGCTGTGTTACTGGACCCCAGACTGAGTTCCCTTTGCCGTTCTAATTTTATTTTCAGCTAATTCTCTTGAGTTTTCTAGATCAACAAATATTGAGAAATGGTGAAAAAATTGCCTCCCTATAGTCATAAATTTTATTTTTGTCTTTGTCTCATTGAACTGCCTAGAGCAGACAGGATATTGTTAATGATGACTCTGGGTAAACTTGTCCCATTGCTGATGAGAGTGGAAATGGCGTGATCCTGTCTGTAGATTCAGGCAGCTTTTTGGTATCATTTTGACATCAGATGCTTCTACTGCAAACTGAGTTTTCCTCAGGAGGAGATACTAAATTCACACCAGGACTTTCAGCTCCGATTACGATGACTACATGGCTTTGCCTCTTTGACTTTTCCAGTGAGATGAATTCTAGTTAATAAATGTTTCTAATGTTGAAACATCTTTACATTTTGGCAAGTAAACCTTGATCGTGTGTATCCCAGTTGTGATATTTTATTTAAAATGTTTGCTTCTTTATTCAGAAATGAGATTGGTACATAGGTTTTTTGTTGTTGTACCTTTGGAAGATTCAGTGTGGAGATTATGCTCCTCTTTAACAGGGGACTGGAAAATCTCCATTTTGCTTTGCTGTGAATAAAATAAAGGGCATAGAAATAGTCCATGGCTTAATAATTGGCATGTTTGGAAGAAATAGCCCTTAAAACTTTAATCCAGACCTGGGTGCCATGACCCACACCTGTAATCCAAGCAATTTGGGAGACTGAGGCAGGAGGATCACGAGTTTGAGGCCAGAGGCAGCCTGCATAATTTAGCAAGACCCTATCACAAAATAAAAAATCAAAAAGAGGGAGGAGGGTAGGGCTCAGAGGTAGAGCACTGGCACGTATGAGGTCAAGGGTTCCCCAGGACTAACAACAACAACAAATTCAAAAAACAAGTATCAACAACAACAACAACAACAACAACAACAAAAGACGCCTTTAATCCAGTGTCTTGTTTTTGAAATCAATCCTGAGAAACCACCAGAGCCCAGAAGAGACTCAGGAGACTTGAGGATTAAATGAAATGCAGGGTTTTAGATCAGATTCTGACCTGGAACTTGCGATCCTCCTGCCTCAGCGTCCCAAATGCTGGGATTACAGGGGCCACCACTACATCTGGCAATGATTCAACTTTTTAAAAATTATCTTTTCCCAGTAATCTTATTAGCATATTTTTAGTGTATGACTTAATGGTTCTCATTATGACATTTCCATCCATGCATGTCACTGTATATCGCTCATGTTCACCTCCCCCATTACCCTCAAATTGTTATTTAAAAAATTTTGGTAGTGTGTAATTTTGTTATTATTCCTAACATTCACTTAAGTTACAAGAATAGTTTGGGAAACTCCTATATATTCTTTATTGATTGTTTCATTTTTCTCCATTTATTTCTTCTGTTTGTTGTTGTTGTTAGGTGCTATTTATTTGGTTCATAGTGACCCTATGTACAACAGAATGAAACACTCCCCAGCCCTGTGCCACACCCAGCACTGTGTTAGGGATTCTCTGTTATTCATACAGTTTTCAATGACTGTTTTGGGAATGGGCTGCCAGGTCCTTCTCTCATTTCTGCAGTGCTGGGGATTGAACCCAGGGCCTCAGAGCACACTGAGCAGCACTCTACCAACTGAGCTAAACCCCAGCCCCTCACCCTCTCCCTCGTGTGTGTATGTATGTGTTCATATATATATATATATATATATATATATATATATATATATATATTATAGTCGATATTATGCAGCCATAGCCACAGCATCCTAGCATCTGATCTCTCCTGCCTGACCATGGAGGCTAAGCAGGGTCAGCTTGGTTAGTCCTTGGATGGAGACAGCCTGGGAATATCAAGTGCTGCAGGCTAGGGAGAAGGACCTGGCAATCCACTCCCAAAACAATCTGCTTTTGAAAACCCTATGAATAGCAGAGAAGCACTGACATAGTGATGGGCATGGCTCAGTGTTGGGGGGTGTTTCTTTCTGTTGTACATAGGGTTGCTATGAATTGGACCCAATTCAATAGCACCTAACAACATCATAGTATATTACAGAAATTATTATAATATACATGTACTCATTTTTAGTAAACATGAGCATGTGTACTAATAAATTTTTTCAATCATTTGTGAATAGCTATAGCACATCATTCCTCTTTATCTCTAAATTCTCCCATGTGATTTCCTAAGAATGAGAGAATTCTCTTACATAACCACAGCATCATTACCTGAATCAGAAAATTTAACACTGATGCAATGCTATTATCTAGCCTACAGTCTATATTCAAATTTTGTCAATTATCCTAATAGTTTATTATTTTTTTTTCCTTGGAGGTTCTAGCCCAGGGTGAAATACTATCTTTAGCTCACCTGTCTCTTCATCCTTCTTTGATCTTGAACCATTACTCAGATTTTCATTGCAGTTCTATTTTTTTCTCCCACTTCTGATGCTGAGGATTGAACCCAGGGCTTCAGGAATGGTAGGCAAGGACCCTACCCCTAAGCCCCACCTCCACCCTTTTGCTCTATTCCTTGACCTTGACATTTTGAAGATCATAAGTTATTTTTTGGTCTCTCATTTGAGTCTGTTTCATGATTCCTCATGTATAGATTTGGTCCATGAACTGGTGGCAGGACTGTCACATAACCAATGTGCTTTCTCAGTGCCTCGTTTGGAGGCACCAAGGTTGTTTTTTTCCAGTGTTGGTGCTGTTGACTTTGAACACTTGGTGAAGAGGGTGTCTGTCTGCTTCTCTAACTGTGAGGTTACTATTTTCTCCTTTGTAACTAATAATTAATTTGTGTGAAGATACTTGAAGATTCTTCATCAATTCTTCACTATTTTTATTATATACTGATGATTTTCTAACTCCATCATTTATTTTATGTGATCAATTAGCATTCAATTGCTCAGAAGAGCCTTTTCTCCTCACTCTTTTAATTAAAATGTCTTTTATTAATTTATATCAGTGCAGAACCATAGACTCTTAATTTATTCTGTGGGTCATGGTCTATTACTGTCATTACATAAAAATATTTTGATATTCAAATTGCCCCAGGTCCGGCAATTGAGATCCCTTCAATGTGGTTCTCATCTCCCTTTGACACGTTCTCTTGTCTCTTCACATACTCTCTTGTTTTCTGGCACAGAAGAGTCCTTTGGATTCATTTTGGTTCAGATTCATTCACTTTTGTTACTTTATCTGTTATTTTTCCAAGAAGTCCTGCTTGTTGTAGGTGCCATCCTACCGGTGTCTGACTCATAGCAACCCTACATTCAACAGGCAAACAGTATTGTCAGTGCTTCTCTGCTATTCATAGGGTTTTCAATGGCTGATTATTTTTTGGGGGGGAGTGGGTTGCTGGGTCCTTCTCCCAAGCCTAGAGCATGTGGTGTTCTCAAGTGGTCTCCCATGCAAGTACCAACCAGGCCCGACCCTGCTTAGCTTCCGGGATCTGACAGATCAGACGCCACAGTGGTATGGCTGTGGGCAAGTTCTGCTTATAATCAACCTAACAACCAGTCAACAAACCAACCAACCAATCAATAGTAAGCAAAACCTGATTCCTAGTTGTGTGGTGTCTAGTTGGTTTCCTTGCTGGAATGGTTAGAATTTTAAGACCCACCTTCTAGGAGTTCTAGGATTGAACAAATGAATATCTAGTTTGAAAATAATGGCAAGTGGGTTTCTTATTGTTGGCAAAATAAGGAAAGGAAACTACAAATGTACTATTTGACTGGATTAGAGTCCAGGCAGATGAATTCATGGTTTTTAATGTCTGTCTATATCTCATCGATAGATAGAGAAATAAACTTTGATTCCTGTGTAATGTGTATTTCCCCCAGCTGTCTGCTGAGAGAAGCTAGAAGCAAAGACATTCCAGTAGCAATGAACATATCTTGTGTTAAGATCATGATTTTTAAATTATTCATCTCAATTAAATTTTTAAAAAGTTGATCCTTCTTTTGTGCATGTTATATTATAGGAAAACTTGGTAAATGCAATGTAACATTTTAAAAACTGCATTCTGTATGCAGCTCTGTCCAACAGACCTTTTTGTGATGATAGAAATGTTATGTATCTGCACTGACTGGCATGGTGTCCCCTAGGCACATGAAACAGAGCTGGTCTGGCTGAAGAACCACTTTTTTAGTTTATTTAATCGTAGTTAGTTCCAATTTGAATTTAAATAGCCACTTGTGGTTAGTGGCTACTCTATTAGACCTTTGAGTATAAGGTTTAAGATATGTGTGTGAATTCAAATTTGTTAATGATATTGGTCAAATCCATTTTGTTCCAATACTATGTTGGACCTTTGAGTATATGATTTCTATATGTTTATATATATATAGCCTTGTATGTATATGTTGTTTGGTTGGTAGGTGCTAATTGGGGTTCAACTCATAGTGACCCTCATAGGGTTTCAATGGCTAATTGTTTCAGGATTGCTTTGAAAGTGGACTGCCAGGTCCTTCTGTTTTTGCAGTGCTGGGGATCAAACTCTGGTCCTCAGCGAGTGCAGAGCAACACTCTTCTAATTTAGCTAAATCCCAGCCCCATGTATATATAGTCAAATTTATTAATATTATTGGACAAATCGTCTTATTTTTGCTCTCTATATCTGGCAAAGTTTGAGAGAGAAAACATTCACATTGACCATTTTGCTTCAATCTCTACCTTGTTAAATATTAATGTCATCTCTGATTTATTTTTGTTTGTGTTTGTCTGGGAAAGTCTTTGCCTGTCACTTTATTTGGCACATAGAAAGAACTCAATATTTATTTGTTGAATGAATAAATGCATGAATGAATTTTTAAATTTTGGGGGGACATTTTGTTTAGGCATATTCTTTTATGATAGCACACAGCTGGATTTTGTTTTTGACCCAAACGAAGTCTTTTAATAGAAACATTTAACTCATTCCCATTTTGTGCTTAGTTGCTTATAGGCTTTGTACTTTTCATATAAAATTAAAGCATATCCTATATTAGTTTATTCTGGGTAAGCGTTTTGTTTCCAGGGAAGACATCCATATGCATGCACCTTTCCTTTTTCTGTGGTTCTAGTAGCAAATCGGGGCTGGGGTTTAATTAGTTGTTAGAGTGCTGCTCTGATAATAGTGTTTCACCTGTGGTGCGCAGGGTCGCTCTGAGTCGGACACCCACTCAAGGGGCACCTAACAACAACACCATGACGGTGAGTTGCTCTTCCTGGCCTCGCCTTCCCCTGTGAGGTGAGCTGCTCACCGTCACTGTGCCCTTCCGCCGTGATGGTGAGCTGCTTCCCTTCGCCAAGCCCTTCCGCTGTGAGATGAGCTGCTCTCCTTCACTGGGCCCTTCCGCCAATGATGCTGAGCGGTTCTCCTTCGCCACACTCTTCCGCCATGATGGTGAGCGGCTCTCCCTCGCGGTGCCTTCCCCTGTGAGGTAAGCGGCTCTCCCTGGCTCGCCCATCCCCCATGATGTTGGGCGGTTTCTCTTCGCCAGTCCCTTCCCCCATGGTGGTGAGCTGCTTTCCTTTGCCACGCCCTTCGCAGTGAGATGAGCCACTATCCCTCACTGCGCCCTACCGCCATGATGGTGAGCGGCTCTCCCTGGCCTTGCCTTTCCCCTGTGAGGTGAGCAGCGCCCCTTAGCCACGCCCTTCTCCTGTGGGGCGAGCGGCTCTCCCTCGCGTGCCCGTCCGCCATGATGGATCTGCCTTGCCGCGGGCCTAAAAGCAATGAAGGCCGCCGAGCGTGGAGTGAAACCTCTGAAATCGTGAGCCAAGATGAACGTGACCTCCTCTAAGCGGTTTCTCTCAGGTGCTTGGGCACAGCACCGGACGCTGACTAGCACAGGTTTTGTTTTCATCCTGGGTCCCCCGGCCTTGTAGCAGAAGAGCTCTTCTGAAGAGCAGGGGCATCTTTGCTCTCCTGTCTATTGCACTCATTCCGCCGTGGGACGTGGCGTTTGCTCAGATTTACGTGGGCATCTTTCATGGATAAATTTCTCTTCATGGCTTGTGATTTCTCTCTTTTTCCCTCTCCTGTACAGAGTTGGTTAGTAGGGGGGTTCTGAGAGGAAGGGGCAAGGGCTCCCGTTGAAATCTTCCAGGCTCATTCAAAGAGAGGAGGGGAAAATTTAAATTTACTGTAGTTTTTCTTTGCTAAAGTTCTTTCTGTGAGGTACCACCCAGGGGCTCCCCAGGCAGGCTTTCTCCTCTGTGTTAAGGACTGTTTCTTGTTGTTTGTGGTGATCCTCAGTTATTTGGAATAGCGCCTTCCTTCCCTGTTTGCCATGATGACAAAAGTACAGAGGTGTTTCCTGGTCTCAGGTTTCCAGAATGTGTGTGTGCAGGTAGCATTTTGATGACATGACAGAAACTAAGTTTAAAGCCTATAGCAGAGAATCCCTTGATTTGAGGGTGGTCCCACACAGAATTAGGGGTTGCCTTATTCCCTCTGTGGCCACCTACTTGTCTCACCCTGATTATTACCTCCTCTGGGTAGATTGGGGTCAGGTGGACACAACTGAAATGTGTTTACTTTTGTTCCCTTCATTCTTATTTGCATCTGAAGTTCAAATTTAGAGTGCCAGGTGGTGGGATACCAAAGTGAAAGTATAAAATTTGGTTTGTTTTGGAACATAGGAAATAGGAAACCGGGGG
>VMDO01032988.1:0-18440 GCA_007922755.1 Pedetes capensis
GATTTAAGGAAATATTGTAATTTAATAAATAAAACCAACAAATGCTAAATTTTGAATGAGAACAGCTGTATTCACTGATTACCAGCTACTGGCACTTGAGCAGATTATTTGACTACCCAAACCTCATTTTTCTCACTTGTAAAATGGGAATGTTATGTAGGATTTACTGCTGACTTTGCAGAGTTGCTTTGAGGCTGAAAAAGGGTAATGAATGTTAAAAGTGCCTTACATACTTTGGTACAATGTGAATCTTGCTTACACTTATGTGGCTATTCTCACTGCAAACCGGAGGGGGCAGTGGAGAGCAGGGTTGAGTTTTCTATTGTTGATAGGTGCTGGAAATCGAGTCCCACTCACAGAAACCCTCATAGGGTTTTCAATGGCTGATAGTTTTGGGAGCCGGCTGCTATGTCTTTCTCCCATTTTTATGGTGCTGGACATCAAACCCAGGTCCTCAGAGAGTGTGGAGCAGCACTCTACTGTCTGAGCTAAACCCCAGCCCTAATTTGCTTGTGTCTTTCCATCTTCTGTCAGCAGTTGAGATTCACTCCTGTGGTAGAGGAATTTAGAGGGGAAAGGAGAAAAGAGAGAAAAGAGAGAAAAGGGCATAATATAACTTCATTTCAAACAATAAAAGGCTGCAGTCATTAAAAAAGTTAATAGCATAAGAAAAGTTAAAATAAGGAGTATATATGTCTGTACATGTGTGCACAAATGTGAGTCAGACATTGGCTAAGAGAGAAGAAATACCCAGAGAGTTTGGATATAAATAATTACTCTTTTGATGCCAAGTAGTAGAAAGTATTCTCTTTTCAGTAACAAATTTTGTACTTTGGGTGAGAGCCATGGAAGTATCATAGGAGAAACTTTTTCTGTATGGGATACAAACACAAATGATGGAGGTGTATCTAGCGTACTTATTTACTGTCTGAAATAGGTTCAATAATGACTTTCATTGTTTTCATTGCTTTGTTGTTGCTGTATCTAGATTTGAACATATTTTGGGCCATCTTATTAGGCCTGTTCCTTAACAGCAGTTGAAAACCATGTGACCCTTTCTTTCTATTGGTATATTCCTTGAAGATATTTTGGAATTTTTATTAACAACATTCCTAATTCTTGTAAAATATCACATACTGTTGCCAATTATCTATATTTTTCAAACTGGAAAGATGTAGCCTGATGTGACTGAGTGGGTTGATTAAGTTTACTTAGCAAGAAAATCAACACATAAAAGAATTTCAGATATACTGAACACATCATGGTATTTGTCCATCTAGGTTCCCCTAACTTGAAATTCCTATTTTCTTTAAGCTCAGATGAAATGGAGGTTCCAAGCAGAAACACAGTGCTGTTGTCTAGATATAGTTGTCAACATGACCTAACAAGTTTGATTAGCTCCACTAGCAGGAACACCCTGCAGAGAACTTTAGATCAAAAACATTAAAAACTTAGATTGTCAACAAACTCCTAGTCCTAGCTGGCCTAGTAGCCAATTTAGAAATTGATTGTCTCAAGTAATTGGGTTTACTGGGGTTGCTGTATCAGTATGATATCAGAATGCTGCTTCTTTCTCTTTAGCTGACATGTCTCAGACTTATACTGCCTCTCTCCTCATTCTGTTTTAATGGAATAATCTGGATTCCAATATAAAGCATTGTTTGGCAATGCCAAAAAGCATTATAAGTCACTACATAGAGCTAATAAAATCATTTTAAAATTTTTATTAGCTGAATTCATGAAAAATTTAAGGGAAAAGAAAGAATAAAATATCACTGTTCACAGTGCCACATTCATATATGTTGATTCTTATATTGTTTATATTCTTTAAGTCAATGCTGTATAGGTTAATACTCTTTGCAGAAGTCAGAAAGAACCAAATTGAATTAGGTAGCATTGTGTAGTTGTTTTTATTTTGTTTTGTTTTTAGGCAGGGTCTTGCTATATAGCCCAGCCTGTCCTTGAACTTTTGATCTTTCTGCCTCAACCTCCAGAATGGCAGGATTTCAGGCTTATGCCACCATGCCCAGCTGAAATCACTGCTCTCTGTGTACCATTGTCAGGTGAGCATATTCCACTGATTTCATGGGTCATATTTTCAGGTTTACAAATGATTTTTAAAAATTATCTTCCTATGAAATTTATATTTGATTCATAAAGTTATTGTGATCCTCTCCAGATTTAACCAGAGTTTTTCTCTTGGTTTTGATGAGTAATGTAATGAAAAAAATTGAGGATTCTCATCCTACTAGTTGCAATAGTAACATTTGTTCTATGGAGACTTTTAATGGACTAAATTAAGTAAATGTATGTTAATCCCCTCAATACTTGAAAAAAATATGCCGTTTATCAGTCTCTTTTCCCCTGTCATGGAACCAATTCTCCATTCATGAGTACGCATCTTTTGTAGCACAAATTCCAATTAACTTAAATTCTCAGGCAGTCTTCATTAGTTACGCTTCCAGACTCTTAAATAATTCAAACAAATATACAGATACCCTCTTTCCTCCCTGTTTTTTCCTTTTGGTACTAAAGGGTTGAACCCAAGTCCTTGCACATACTAGTCAAGTGCTCTACAACTAAACTGCACTCCTGTCCCTTTTTAGCTTTTATTTTGCTATTTATTTTAGCTATTTTGCTATTTATTTTAACTTTTATTCACTAAATTGCACAAGCTATCTCTGGGCTTGAACTTGAAATTCTCCTGCTTCAGCCTCCCAAGTCTCTGGGATTACAAGCATGTTGTATGGTGCCTGGCATTTTCTCTTTTATACTCACCTCCCTTACTACCTCCCTTTCTCCCTTCCTTCCTTCCTTCCTTCTTCCTTTTTCTCTCCCATCTTTCCTCTCTCACTCCCTTGCTTTCTTCATTCCTTCTACTCTATCTTCCTTCTTTCCTAAAATAATGGAAGATTAGTTGAGCATGAATGTTGTTGTTAGGTGCCCTCGAGTCGGTATCCAACTCATAGCGACCCTCATAGGGTTTTCAATGGCTGTTTCAGGATTACCTTGGGAGTGGATTGCCAGGCCCTTCTCCCATTTTTGTGGTGCTGGAAATTGAACTCGAGACCTCAGAGACTACAGCGCAGCGCTCTACCAACTGAGCTAAATCCCAGCCCTTGAGCATGAATATTCTTTCTAAAATCCTTATAGCCTTTCACAATTAGTAAGTTGTGCTTGATTAAGTATTCACTAATGTCTTTTCCTGTAGTGAGCACCCTCAACTTGCCAGACAGGAAGAGAGCCTTGCTTAATTTTAAGGAAAAATTGAGGCAAAATATGGTGAACCTAGCCTCATACTATTTGTGTTGAATGTAACAACCCAGAGGAGAGAAGTAGGACTCTTTATTGATTTCCACTTGTGCTTTGTGTGTTTTGAATATGTCTACTATAACAACTCTGATATTAGCTCATTTCCATTAGTTTGCTAAGTATTTCAGTCTCATTACCAATTTGTGTGGTGGTAGTTCTACAACATGTGAGTTATCTGATCTCTGTGACTTACCTCACATTGTTTCCTCACCTTTAATGTCTCAATCCCTTCTCTATTGACCTCCTTTCTGGCATTAGAGATCCAAAACAAATGCCTAATTCTTCTAAGGACAGTCCTACCCACACACGACCCCATTGGGTCTATGTTTCTTCTGAACCTTGCCCTTGTGGCACTGGGACTGTGCCACTTTTTTGACACATGCCATTTATTATCTTGTATTGGAAATGTTCTTCTTATAGTTTAGATTTATTCTTTTCTATGCCACATCTGTTCCTTTTTCAAGCTTCCTATCATGGTGACTACCTGCATTGTTCAAATAAGTGTTCTGGTACAAACAGAGGTGTCACCTCCAATTCTCCCAGCTTCTTCACTAACCTCCTTCTCCACGTGTAAATGTGAAGTCCTGGGCCATCTCAGGATCTCTGTCTCTTACCATTTCTTAAAGTCTTCAGTTCCTTAACTCAAGTTGGGTTTGTCTTTTGCCTGGATTACTGCTAGCCTTTCTATAACTGTTTGTATTCCAGTATTGCTCACATTTAATCCATTCTTCCTCTTGTGGCCAACATATTTGTTAAAATGCAAATGTAATCTTTTTACTTTCTTTCTTAAAATTTTTCAATGGTTTTGAAATACCTTTAAAATAAAGTCCAAATTTCATAGTGTAGCATATGAAATCCTTTATGATCTCAGCCCTAATTAGCTATTATGCATTATATGTGGGACTTTGTTTTTCACCTTAAGCTGCTGGTACTCTGAGCTGAGTACAGACACTGTTTATGTTAATGAATGTGTAATTGAACTTTTCTTATTGGTGTAGAATTTCTACAGAAGTCTCAAAGTTAAAAGTGATGTGTATTAGGTATGTATGATTTCTAAACATAGCTATTAGACATTTCTATAGGACTTTCTAAAACATAGCAGAGTATGTGACTATGAATTTCCATAACCTACCTTCAGTGTATACATGAGGACTGCATCCTTTTTTCCAAGTCATATGAAGAGTCACTAAGAGTGTCACTCATGAAGATTGGGCATGTCTAAAAGAGGGGAATCCCAAACCTTACACGCATGCTGGATGTTTATTGCACTGCAACGGCACCCAAAAACAACCACAATAAGAATTGCTAGCTTGGGGCCTGGAGTGTATTGAAACCAAGTGTTGAGAGAATTCCTGAGAGAATTCTCCTCTGAGCATTGGGAACCTATGTGAATATAGAGCCTGATAATCTTCAGTCCTCTGGCAAATTAGAAGGGCAGTATGAAGCATGAAGGGGATAAGGCAGTAGTTGGTAGAAGAAGCATTTGTTAGGGAAAGGGTGTGGGAGTTTCCCATGGGTCACAGTGGAGGTAGCATCCCCCTCCCCGCCTCACAGAGGTGAGAGAGACGCAGCTATTTGCTCTGCTAGAGGAGTACCTCCAGACACAAGAGCCTGAGGGTTTTGCCAAAAATCAGCAGAGGGAGTATGTGGTCTTTTTGCCACAAATGCAGTATAGAAGTCTCTGCAGAGGCCAGGGAGAGTCTCTAAAGAACATCAAAGCATCTCATGAAACAACCAGCATTTGAACATTCTCAGCAACAGAGACATGCTATCTACCCACAGTCAGCCCAGCGCCAACAACAGCCACACTTGCCAAACAAGAAACTCTCTGCTGCTGACTGCTAATCTCCCTTCCCCTTAGTTCCTATCCTAGAGAAACTTGATGAGATAAGGAAGGCAGAACAGGATGAATGGGAAAAGGGACCAAATTCCCTCCTCACTACAGGTCTAGAATCTTGTGCTGGGGAGACAAAGGATTGGGAATGGACTCGTAAAATGGAATGGACTCAAATAAATTAACTCATTTATTTGACAAATATATATTGAGCATTTATTTTATGCCTGGCTCTGTCCCAGATACAGAGAATAAAGGTGAACAAAATATACACCGATCTTTTTATAGATCAGGTTTTAAGGATGTTATTAAAGAATAGAGGAGGAGAAATCAAGTTAAGCAGTTTAAATATGTAGATAATGGTAGGTGCCATGAAAAAAAAAACACAAAGTAGGAGAGAAGAATGACATATGGGGAGGTGTGGGGTCTTAAGAATGTAAGAAATGAAAAATGTTCTCCAACCAATAAAGACAACCAGATTTGCTGATGGATTGTATGTGGGGTAGGAGAGACAGGAGAGATTAGTGTGATTTTTGGCCTGAACAACTGGAAGCATAAAACTATTACCTGATGAGTGCTCCTCTGTAGGAAGAACACATTGGGGCAGGTTAATTTTAGGATATTCATATGACATATAAGTGTAAATGTCATGCAAGCAGTTGGATTTTGGTGTGTGGATATCATTTAAAGCTATGAAACTGGAAAAGACTAAAATTTTCATTCATGTACCCTAGAAGTTCTAGTCTTTGAAATTGAAATTATTTTTTAGAGCTGAAAATGGCTGAAAAGCAATGAGATTGGCCCTGGAAGGCATTAAGAGGATGGGGGCAAAGAGGATCCAATGTTGTTGTTTGGTGCTGTCGAGTCAGGTCCAACTCATAGCGACCCTATGTACAACAGAATGAAACACTACCTGACACTGTGCCATGCCCAGCACTACTGTCAGTGTTTCTTTGCTATTCACAGGGTTTTCAATGGGTTATTATTTCCAAAATGTGCTGCTAAGTGCAATGCTAGAGATTGAACCCAGGACCTTAGGGAGCTCAGAGCAAGCACTCCACCAACTGAGCTAAACCCTGGCATTGAGGATCCAATGGAGGACACTAAATTCAGTGATAGGGGAAACATGATGTTTCCTGTTTTATCTTATTATATGCAGCTCATTCAGCAAACTGCTTATACCCTAAAACATACCTTGCTTTCTCGGATCTTTCCACATTTACACATGACCTTCTTTGCCTGAGTGTTTTTCACATGGCCTCTCCCTATCTTTGCCTGGAGAGCTAATGTGAATTTTTCTAATCACCATTTGATGGGAGCATTTCCTTACTCTTGGGATTGAATCAGTTCCTTTCCTATGAGCTTTTTGGCCTTTCACTTTCATGTAATGTTTAATTGCTCTTTTTCTTGTCTAAACTGTATGTTCATGCCCAAGCATAGTAGATGCCCAATAAGTAATTATATGTAACCAAACAAGTTAACCAACTAAAGCACTGTGGGCCGCCCCTCCCCATGGCCGTGACCTGGCTAGCCCTCCTCCTCCAACTGGGGTCAAGGCCCCACACCAGGGGTACTGGCGAGACACGGTGGATGGACTCAAGGACCGACAGCTTCAGGATGCCTTTGGTACAGGTTTTATTGTACATCTCAGCTCTCAGGCCCGCCTTTCGGGATAGCCGAAGTGTCAAGGCTCTTAAGTATTGCAGCTCTGCCTCCAGCGCTGGGTCCAGAGGCTCTTCATCTTTAGCGGTGGGCTGGGGGCCCTCTGGATGTCCCCCTCGAAGGCTGGCTTCTCTTCCACTGCTGGTCTCTGATGATCTCTGTCTTGGTCTGGTGATGGGGTGGCCTCTGTGATGGCAGGCAGACCTCTCTTGGGCCGGTGAGCTCGACCTCCGGGGTGATGGGGTGGCAGGTCAGTGCGGTGGTACGGCATGGCTCAGATGGTGATGGACCGGCCTCTGTGATGGCAGGCAGTGTCCTCTCTTGATCTGGCAATGGTGTGGCCAAAAAACTGGCTATGTTGTGGCCTGTCTGCGATGGAGCGGCAGAGCAGACCACCAGCAAGCAACCCCCCAGGAGGCAGCAAGCAGCCAGCAGCTGTCAACATTACCATCAGCAGCCTCACATGCAGAGTGACCTTTATTTATGTAGTCCTTGGGTAACTGCCTTAACTGCCTCAAGATGACAATCAGGTGGCGGCTCGAGGGGCTGGGTGCAACCAATTTAGGAGTGACATTCAAATAAAGAGTGAAACCAGATGTCACTCCTTGGGCAATCAAGGGGAGATCTTTGATTACCAATCAGGAGTTAAGATGAGGGTGGGATATAGCCAATTAGATAACAGAGGTCCAAGAGGGCTAAATAAGCCCCTATCCCAATCATGCTTCCTCTCTGGGTCCATCCCATAATATTCCTTACAAAGTACAATGTCCTATTTATAGGCTAGTAATGAATTTGCCAATTATCATTTCTTGGAATTTATGTCAGACTTGCATACATGCACACGTTATCCTATATCTCAACCTTATCTCCTGCCAGCTACTTGCTTTTATGCTTAGTCTAACAAGAAGTACAGTGTTGTGAACATTTCCCTATAGTAAATTACTGTCCTATAAAAAGGATACTGTGCATTAAGATGTTAAAGGCAGAGACCATGCTATTTGTTTATTTATCTTAACCTTACTTTATTTCCTATGGTGCTGGATAACACAGAATAAGTCTGTAAATGTCAGTGTTGTATAAGGAGTCCTGAGGATATGTTTTTGCTCACTATGGGTATGTTCATCAGCTTTCTCTTATTATAACAAATACCTGAGATAATGAATTTATCAAGACAAAATGTTTATTCTGGGTCACAATTTTGGAGCTTTCAGCTCATGGTTGATTGGCCTCATTGCCCTTGGGCCTGTGGCGAGGCAGGACATCATGGTAGTAGTGTGTGGTGGGACCTTGCTGCTCACCTCATGGTTGGGATGCATAAACCATGCTGCTCACCTCATAGCTGAACTGCAAAAAAGAGTGAAAGAAAAAGGGCTGGGGTTCCATTATCTTCTTCAAGGGCACACCCCCAATGATCAGAAGTCCTCCCTTGAGGGTGGATCTCTTAAAGTTTCCAACACCTCTCAATATCACCCTACTAGAGACCAAGCCTTTAACATGTGGGCTTTTGAAGGCCATTCTACATTCAAACTATAGCAATGGGCACAGATCGTATGATAGGTTAGACAGGCAGAGTCCCAGTCCCTATAAAGTCTGGTGAATTTCCTTATCTATAGACTTTATGAAGGCCATAAAAAGGTTTCTTGGGAATGACTGAATGAACATTATAGAATGAAAATTGCATATGATTTAGTATACATTTATATATAAATAATAATTCTGAATCATATACTTAGATATTTCTCAGTAATAATAATTTATATCCAAGTTAACAGCTTTCTTTCTGGTCTATCCTTTTCCTTGACATTCTCCAAGTATGCTGATACCTACCCATGTGTCTTTTGCTGTTACTTTTCAACAGCTTTTTTGCTTAATGATGGAGAGAACCTGAAGTAACTTATTTAAGTACTGTTGTTTTTAGGTCCTGTCCAGTCGGTGTCGACTCATAGTGACTCTACGTACAACAGACAAAACACTGTTGTTGGTGCTTCTCTGCTATACATAGGGTTTTCAATGGCAGATTGATTTTTGGGAGTGGGTTGCTGGGTCCTTCTCCCAAGCCTACAGCACCTGGTGTTCCCAGGCAGTCTCCCATCCAAGTACTAACCAGGTCCCACCCTGCTTAGCTTCCAAGATCTGATGGGATTGGATGCCACAGTGCTACAGCTGCAGGCTAAGCATTGTAGGTGTTTATTTTTCTCTATTACAAAAGAAATCCAAAGGTAGATAGTGCTGGGTGGATTGGGTGCCTCCATAGTCACTAGAGACTTGGGATTTTTCTCAATTTTTGCTCCTGGATCCTAGCAGGTCTCTATCTTTCAGGTCCAACTCATAGTGACCCTCATAGGGTTTTCAATGGCTGATTGTTTCAGGATGGCTTTGGAGGTTGACTGCTGCATCCTTCTCACATTTTTGTGGTGCTGGAGATCAAACCTGGGTCCTCAGAGAGTATGGAGCAGCACTCTACCAACTGAGTTAAATCCCAGCCCTTCAACAGAAGCAGCTACTTTTAATCAGCCTTCCCAGGAGTCCTGCTTGATCCTTCTACATTTCTGCTTGTGGCACCTGCCTGCACTAGCAGAGGCTATAATATGCTGCATTTTACCCAAACTTGAGTTCATTATTTACATAAAAAGGAAATTGGTGGCAACTGCCTGGCTCTGCCATGGCTGTACTTTTGTATCAGGGTTTGCTGTTTACTACTTCATCACTTATTTTACTCCATGATCCCCTTAACTGTAAAATCATTACCTATTGATTTGCACAAAATGGCACCCTACCCTGTGATCTGCTCTGAAAATCTGGGCTGATGGCTTTGTGTGTTCACCGAGGAATCATTTTGTTTGTTTGCTTGGCCTTCCTGTTCTCTTTCTAACCTAAGTGCTCTGTTCTGCGCCTGTGTTCTCACAACCAGCTGGATTTTTCTTGTAGGGTGATACAAAGGCAGGACTTTATTTCGCTTCCTTTCAGTTAAAATAGTGACTTTTCTGCCAGAATATGAGCTGAAAATCGAGCCTGGCTTTGCAGCATTTCGATACCTTGTGGCAAAAGGGTAGGTGGGTTGATGGGTCTCCCGCTACCCTAAGTTGGATACCCTGCTTTGCTGCTTCTATTTCCTGGGTGACCCCTTCCTCCTTCCCCAATGATCCCCTTCTGCCTTCCTGGATGCATGTGCTTTGATATTATTGCTTCTATCATGAAGCAACTTGGGAAATGTGAGCCAGTGGTGCTGCACACTAATGGCACTTGAGACTTTACTCAAAGATTGAGTAACTAGAATGAATTAGCAATCGATGGGAGGTGAAATATGTGAAAAACAGGACTTTTCCATGACCAAAAGAGAACCCACTTGAGAATTCAGTCTTTCAGAGTGTATCATCATTTTCTGCTGTATATATATTTTTTTCTGTGTAAGAGTAATTTTGCTCTGAACACCTTTGTAGAACCTCGTTCTGGATAATATCCACAAGTGTTGAAAGTCACCTGTGACATTCCAAGTTCCAAGGAAGGATTCAGAGTAGATACTCCAAGTTTTCCTACCAGACTGAATTTCTTCTATTGATTATCTAGTAGATAACTTTTTTCTCTTCCAAACACACACACACATACACATGCACTCCTCCACCAAACCCCCATGAAGTGATAAGCAAATTACCTGAGACTTTTATGCTGACAAGCTTCACTGATGTAGACTTCAGGGAACTTTACCACTGAGGGCCAGGTGCCCATTGTTCATTCTGATCCAGGGTACCTGTACATTTCAATAATGAGTGACATTGGAAGGAATCTTGGTATGTTCCACCTCTGCCCAGCCATTTATTTCTTTTGTTAATTTTGTGGAGGACTTGTTTGGAAGTGAGGATATACTGACTTAGAAATAAAAAATCCCTTAATTATTCTTGAAGGAAGGGGTGTTGTGTTCTTTATAGGTTAGAAAGTATCTAAGATTCCAAATAAGAGAGGAGGGAAGAATGAATTATAAATAATCTTTCCTGGAAAACTACTGTCCTTTCTGCACTTCCTAGCCTTTGGACTAATACCACAAACCTACTTGTTCATCAAGGGATTTGTTTGAAATTTTTATCCACTGCACAAGGTAATTTTGTGATAAAGACAAAACGATATATGATTAACTTTTCTTTTAGAAAATAGGATTTTTTTAAATAGTAGTTTTAGGTTGTCAGCAATATTGAGTGAAAAGTAGGGAGTTCTGCCGGGCACGGTGGCTCACACCTGTAATCCCAGTGGCTTGGGAGGCGGAGGCAGGAGGATCGCAAGTTCAAGACCAGAGGCAGTCTGCGTAATTTGGCAAGACCCTGTCACAAAAAGTGAAAAAATGGGTTGGGGGTGTAGCTCAGTGGTCCAGCACTTGCAGAGCATGCAAGTGCGAGGCCCTGGGTTCAACCCCCAGTACCACAAGAAAAAAAAAAGTAGGGAATTCCCATATACACTCTGTATAATTAACTTTAAAGTGAAATATTAATTCCTGTTCTTGTCACGATCTTCTAATAAAACTTAATTTAGTATTGGAATGTAGTACCCTTTATGTTAAATTATCATTTTAGGGCACAGAATGACTTTAACATAGCAGTATTCTCTTTTCTAAAATTGTATATTGTTTGCTAATCCATCATTTTTGGATGGAAATAAGACACCTATAACATTCAAGGAAATGACTTCATTCAAATGCAATCCCTTTATGTAGTTGATGAATGAATTAAGTGAAACTGGTTTAGTTATTTGTAAATCCTTATGCCTCAATTTAAATAATTGAGCTTTGCCTCTAATGGGAATGTTATGACTCCTCTATTGTGAAAGGCACCTGTTGTCTGGGTTACTCTTGAAGTAGTAACAATAATCTTGACACTTCTGTATTTACCTAAGTAAAGGCTACTAACTCTTCTACTGTAAAATATTCTGATGCTGATAAACTTTCAGATGATGTCCTAGAGATTCCATTCATCACTGGGCAGCAGATACTAGTTTGTGGTTTCTTACTGAGTTCCAGAGCTTGGAAATTTTCATTCTACTATTTTGTCATGTGTGGGAGGAGTAATTTTCTTTATAGGATATTTTTAATTGATAGGGTAGCAACATGCATTTTTCATGTTTTCCCCCTTCAAGTTTAAACATATCCTGAGTGTTGTATGTATGTTTTCATGGCTCTGAAAATGTGCATAAACATTATTTTTAAAATATGTTTCCTATTTATATGTGTGTGGGGGTTCATTTTCTTTTACTTTGGGCTACTGAACTAAATTTTCTGGATAAGGTATCTCTGAATTGAAAATTGAAATTTTTTCTCTATATCCTTTCTAAAATTTTGAAAAGATTCTCCTTATGTTCCTCTTAGGAGAAATAAGCTTGGTCTAAACTATCAGATGGGAGACAGACCTGGCAACCCACACCCAAAAATCAATCTGCCATTGAAAACCATATGAACAGCAGAGAAGCACTGACATTAGTGTTTCACCTGTTGTATGCAGTGTTGCTATGAGTCAGATATTGACTCAATGGCACTAACAACAACCAGGACAACAACAACAACAGTCAGATAAATATTTCACAAATTTTTACCTAGAATAGAAAATGCTTAGTAAAATGTAAGAATATTGCTTAACTTGGTAGACAAATGGTTTATATTCTATTTTATATTCCATTTGTTCACAAGCTCTCCACTTAATAAGTTTGCCAGACCCTGTTCTAGGAACTGGTAAGATGAAGTGTAGCATACATGGTTGAGACCTGAAGGAGCTTACAGTCTGATGGGGAGGTAGATTTGTAAATTAACTTTTACAGTCTTGTGAAATAAAGTTGTAATAGAGGTGTGCTCAGTGAGAACACAAATCAGCCTGACGAATTCTGAAATGGGTCCAGAAGTAGGCTGCCTGTGACCTGAGTTTAGAGATATTAAGTAGGAATTGCTTAAAAACAGGAAAGAGAACTGCATTTGAGTGGAGAGGAGTCTGAAAGGGTGGAAATGTTTAAAGGATTATAAATCTGTTGATGCGGGACTATGAGAAAAGATCATGTGGAGGATTGGTGGGAAAAGATAAGAGTAGTCAGTGCCTGGTTATGAAGGGCATTTGGGTGGGAGTGAAGGATTTTGGATTGTAATATGAAAATTATGTTGTTGTTGTTGTTAGGTGCCATTGAGTCAGTATTCGACTCATAGCGACCCTCTGTACAACAGGGGAAACACTATTGTCAGTGCTTCTCTGCTGTGCACAGGGTTTCAATGGCAGATTGATTTTTGGGAGGGGGCTGCCAGGTCCTTCTCCCAAGCCTACAGCTTCTGGTGTTCCCAGGCGGTATCCCATCCAGGTACTAACCAGGCCTGACCCTGCTTAGCTTCCGAGATCTGACAGGATCGGATGCCACAGGGCTACTGCTGCAGGCATGAAAATTATAGGGATATGAAAAAATATTTTAAAGCAGAAAAGTAAAAAGATATTTACCTTTTAGGAACATCATTCTGCAGTAATTCAGACAGTTCATTGGAAGCAGGCCAGAGGTAAGGGCACTTAATTATGGTGCTGCTGAACTAGTCAAAAGAAGAGATGGGAATTTTAAGGCAGAAATGGTGGGAACTGAGGAGAAGAGACAAATTAAGGCGATTTGAAGGTGTTTCCTCTAGTATATCTCCTAAATCCCTGGATGTACAAGTAGGAATCCATGGTACTAGTCCGTAGGACAGGAAGTGCACAAAGAACAATAGTTTATCAGGAAAGATTATGCTTTGCTTGGGATTCATTCAGATAAAAGTGACAATGACATATCCACCTTAGGGAAATCCACTCTAAAGATGAATATATGAGACTGAAATCAGAGGTTTTGAGCTAAATATGTGGGTTTGGGAGTCATCAATCTTATGTGAGAACCAAAACTGTTGGTGTCCATAAGGAAATGAAACCTTTGGGAAATCTTGAAATTAATGAGGTGTGTGGAAGATAAACTCACACAAGACACCAAATGCAAAGGGGCCTGAGCACACATTTTTGTCATCTACGTTATCTTTATACATTTATCTCATCAATGACATGTTCTAAATAAAATTTTTTCAACTTTTTTATTGTGGTAAAATACACATAACATTTATCATCTTAACTATATTTCAGTGTTCAGATCATTGGATGAAATACATTCATCATGTGCCAACACCACCATCCATCTCCAGAAGGCTTTTATCTTAGAAAACTGAAACGTTAACAAAATGGAAGCTATAACTTCCTGCTCCAC
The DNA here is from genome assembly GCA_007922755.1 of Pedetes capensis. Lineage (NCBI taxonomy): Eukaryota > Metazoa > Chordata > Mammalia > Rodentia > Pedetidae > Pedetes > Pedetes capensis. The sequence goes on from VMDO01032988.1 coordinate 14,045, forward strand.
CCTGTGGACCAGTACCACAATCCTACTGGTTCATCTACAGATGTAGGAGCAATACTAGGCTATGAATATTGTGGGAGAAGCAGATAGTGAGGGAGGATAGAAGGAGAAAAGGTTGGATGAAGATTAGCATTTTTAGAATTGAATACTTTCTGAAGCTATGGCACAGAGAACATAGGGTAACGTACTGGATCCTTTTTCTGGATCTGATTTACTTGAGGAAAATCCAAAGGTATTCCAAATTATCTTTACTCCCTACTTTTAGCATATTTCCCCCCCTAGACTTTCCATAAAGATCCATTTCAAGGTAGGCTTTTGGCTTACAGACTTACATCCTTGGGGTACACTTGAAAATGTCTTGGAGTTCAGAAGGCTCTTGGAAATCATATTGACTTTTCAGAATTATCCACCTATTGGCTCTGTTAGGCATAAACTTGTAAGTGCATTTTTGGCCAGGAAGCAAGCATGAGCCTGAAGAATCAAAAGCACAGGGTGACATTAGTGCCACAATAATCATAATGACCCTACCAGACCTCCACAGTGACTCATCTAGGGCTTTGTTACTAATGAGGAATAAATGGAAGAACTCAAATTTAAGACATGTGAGAATATTTAAGAACTTTATGCTGTTGAATCGGCATCCAACTCACATCGACTCTATGTACAACAGGTGAAACAGCGTATTGTTAGGCTTCTCTGCTATTCATAGGGTTTTCAATGGATGATTGTATTTTGGGAGTGGGTTGCGGGGTCCTTCTCCCAAGCCTACAGCACCTGGTGTTTCTAGTCTCCCATTTAAGAACTACCCAGGCCTGACCCTGCTTAGCTTCTGAAATCTGACTGGATAGATGCCACAGTGGTATGGCTGCAGGTGCTGTAGTGGTACATGCCGATAATCCCAACAACTTGGGAGGTGGAGGCAGGAGAATTGTGAAGTCGAGGCCCCAGGCAGCCTGCAAGACCCTGTCTCAAGATAAAAAAATTAAAAAATGGCTAGGGGTGCATCCCAGTGGTGGAGCATTTGCAAAGTATGTATGAGTCTCTAGTTTCAACCTCCAAGTACCGCAAACAAAACAAGACAAAAAACAAAACAAACTGTCCTCAACCCTTAGCCAACCACCTTTCCTTTGCCTGTACATCTTTATCATGATTCTTCTTTATGTCCTTAAAGGTATGCAATCCATCTGTAATTATTACTTTTTTACAGTTGAGAGATTCTTACCACTTTTATAAACTAAGCCATATCACATATAATTTAGGTCTCTTCCAAATACTGAATAGATTTTTTACCTTCACTCTTCAAGCTTTTGTTGTTGTTATTGTTTCCAACATTTATAAACTTGTGAAACTTTTCAGTTCTTTCTCTTAGTAAAATTACAAGAAGGAATGGTTAACTATACATGCTAAAATGGGTTGTCTTAATAAGAAAAAGCTAGCAAAAAAGTTATTAATGAAACTAATGGCCATGTCTTTAAGACAATTGAGAGAAAGCATGCAGGAAGTGGAAATGGTTCAGTGAAAGCAACAGCTTCAGGTGGTAATTGGAAATTGCTATTTACTTTTCTATCTAAATTTAATCAGATCAGACAGTCTCTAGTGCAGAGCTGTCCAGTAAACTGTCAGCCGCCAACTTCATAATTTTCTCTCACTGGATTAAGCTTGCCTTTCTTTTTATGACTAGCAGATGGAATGCTCAATTAACTATAGAGCTAATATTACATAAAAGTATTGTCCAAAGAGTAGGTGGCTCCCAGGAGGCCTATTGAGAAAGCAATGAAGACTGGTCAGGCAGCATACACATCTGAGTTCTTTGGAGTAGTGTTCATTCACAGAAACTCAGTAACATAGCAGTAATATCAAGACTGAGTGCCTTTGATCCCCGTGCACTTTGGGGTAACAAACAGAACCTAACAGCAATGGGCATCAAACTCTAAGAGAAGAACTTTTGCTGTGAAGTTAATAAAGTGTCTCCTTAGGGAAAATAAGCTCCTGAGCTGGCCCAATCCAGGAGACAGAAAGGATAAGATTATAGATCTGTGGCCCTGGCTCTGTTTTTCCACCTCAGCATCAGATGGGAAGAGTGCCAACCTTTCCACATCCCAGCCAGGACCCAAGACTCCAGCCTAGTGGTGACAGCTCTGCAATGGTGGCCTTACCCCCCACCTCAGCATTCCATTGGGGTTGATTGGCTTTAGCCTTCAGTTCATGCTGTTTTTCTGTTGGTCTTCAACTTTCTGTCTGAGAAGCCAGTCTGTAGCAACCAGGCTTGAACAAATCAACCCTTCCCTTGATGTCCCTTCCACTATATAGCAGGGCCCGAGAGGAAGGAAACCTAGGAACACCACAGTCCCTTCCATGTGGGACTGAGAGTCACAGTGGGATTGCCTTATAACACAAGAGAAATTTGATTTTCAAAGACATTTCTTGTTGGCTTAAAGAATGCTTCTTTAATCAAGTGTTTGTATTTTTCACTTGGTAGTGGTAGCTTTTCACGAGCCCTAGGTCTTAGCAAAGCCATTGCTAGGCATTTGAAGTTTATATGACTAATGTTCATGGGTAATTACTAAGTGATGGGAACGTACTGGGTCATTGTCATGTTTATGTTCACTGTGAAAAATTAACTAACTTATCCAAGGTGACATATCTAATAAGTGACTGAACTGGAATTCAAGACCATTTTGGACTGCCTGAGTCCAAAGCTTGCTGAAACCGTGATTTGTGGGAATACAAAGCACATTCCTGGACTTATGGGGTAGTTTTCAGGGATATTACATTGCAATGGCTTTTCATCACCTCCTGAATTCCGATAACATGATATTTCATGTTGACTCAGACATGGTATTCATATCTCTAGAGAGACAAGGAAGAGCAGAGGAAGGGAAAATGAATAGATACAGAAGGGATTTGTTTTTATCTTCCTGTTTTACTTTGCATGTAGGCTTTAGAAAGGCAAATTATGTTCCTTTTTGAAAATGGATGTCTTCATTTACTGCCTTTAAACTTATCTTTGCTTGCTTTACTTTTGCCTTTACTTAGATAATGACCTTGAAAAATCAAAAGACAGAGATATTTGTGGGAGGAGGAAATTTGGAAATAGGAGACCAATGTTAAATGCTTTCCTATAGCCATCTTATTTGGTACAATGTATAGAATTATAAGTATTTTCTTAAACCATTTTTGAAAGTAGAGAAGAATGACAAAGTTGAAATGTCTAGTGCTTCTTTGTTACCAGTTTCTTTCTCAAAAAAACATGATTTTTTTAAGTTCTAGATAAAAGTTCAGATTATCCATCTGTAAAACAAGGGCATTGTTATTGAAAGGTTGCAGGGTCTCTGTTTTTACTTACTACCTATTTTGGACCATAATCTAAGGTTGCTATTGTCCAAAGATTAATTGAGTGGTAATTATAAAGCTGCCTGCAGCCGTACCACTGTGGCATCTAATCCTGTCAGATCTCGGAACCTAAGCAGGGTCAGGCCTGATTAGTACTTGGGTGGGAGACCACCTGGGAACACCAGGTACTGCAGGCTTGGGAGAAGGACCAGGGAAAACACTCCCAAGAAACCATCAGCCATTGAAAACCCTATCAATAGCAGAGAAGCACTAACAATACTGTTCTGCCTGTTGTATGTTGAGTTGCTATGAGTCTGATACCAACTTGAAGGCACCTAATGACAACAATAACAATTATAAAGTTAGCCATGTTCATCCTTCACACTTATTTTCTTTGTCAGATTTTGCATTAGCTTTCTGTCACTGTAACAAAATGCCTGAGATAATCAGCTTAAAAAGAGGAAATATTTATTTTGGCTTGGTTTCAGAATTTTCAGTCCATGATCATTCGGCCTCATTGCTTTTTGGTCTGTGGTGAGACAGTATTATCATGGTGTGGGGCACATAGTGGAGAAAGTTTCTCACTTCATGATGGCTGGAAAATGAAAGGGAGAGAGGAAGGGAATACGGTTGCAAAATATCTCCTTTATGGGTACACCCCCAATGATTTAACTTCCTTCTATTAGGCTTCTTAAAGATTCCATCACTTCCTAATAGTGCCACAGACCTATGACCAAGTCTTCAATACATGGGCTTTTGGGGGATACTTATCTAAACCACAGCAGATTATAAATGGATTAATTTTGGTTTGGTTGGGTTTATTTCCTTCAGCGTGAATTGTTAGTGGATATGCTAATCATATTTCTGAATACCCTGTATCAGTAAGTTTTGTTATTTAGTATAATTAGGTGATGAGGAAGTTGTAGTTTATTAAGTATTTTAAGACCCATGACATGTATGAAATATATGATTTACTGATTTCCCCAGAAACATAGTGAGATTTTTGAAAAACTAAATGTCAACTAATCTAATTTGTATAATAACATTCATTTTTCTTTTCTTTTTT
>VMDO01032989.1:0-18427 GCA_007922755.1 Pedetes capensis
TTTTCAGTGGCATCATATGGTTGTGAAAGCTGGACATTGAACAAGAGAGACAGAAAAAGAATTGATGCTTTTGAATTGTGGTGCTGGAGACATCTATTGAATATACCATGGACTGCCAAAAGAACCAACAAATCTGTCCTAGAAGAAGTGCAACCAGAGTGCTCCTTGGAAGCAAGAATGGCCAGACTACGTCTTACATTATTTCGGACACATAGTCAGGAGAGATCAATTCCTGGAGAAGGACATCATGTTTGGGAGAGTGGCAGGTCAACGCAAAAGAGGAAAACCCTCCACTACATGGATTGACAGTGTCTGCAACAATGGGCTTAAACACAAATAAGATGGTTTGCCTGGCAAGTGTTTCAATCTGCTGTACGTAGGGTCGTTATGAGTTGGACTCGACTCGATGGCACCTAACAACAACAACAACAACAACAACAACAACAACAACAACATGTATCAAACAGGGCTGGGATTTAGCTCAGTTGGTAGAGTGCTGCGCTGCAGTCTCTGAGGTCCCAAGTTCAATCCCCAGCACCACAAAAATGGGAGAAGGACCTCTAAATCCACTCCCAAGGCAATCCCGAAACAGTCAGCCATTGAAAAACCCTGTGAGGGTCTCTGAGTCGGATACCAACTTGACAGCACCTAACAATAACAACATGTATCAAACTGTGTGCTAAATGGTAGGAATAATTCAAACTCTCCTAACCTCATACAGCTTAGATTTCAGGAGGAGAGGATAAGAGTAAACAAATAAAATAAGCAGAAAGTGCTATGAATGAAACAGAGAACTATGATGGAAATATTGGGTAATTTTTACCTTACATAGTATGGTAAGGGAAGAGCTGCTGAGAAAATATCATTTAATCTGAGACTTGAAAAGGAGAAGCTACCAAATAAGCCAAGAGCTGGAGAAAAACTGGTCTATGTAGAGGGAAAGGCATGTGTGAAGGCCCTGCAGCAGAGGAGATTCTGGTAGTTTAACATTTTGGTTTGTTTTTCTCCATTCCAATTATTGTTGTTATTGTTAGGTGCCATTGAGTCGTGTCCAGCTCATAGCCACCCTTATAGGGTTTTCAGTGGCTGACTGTTTCAGGATTGCCTCAGAAGTGGAGTGCTGCGTCCTTCTCCCATTTTTGCAGTGCTGGGAATCGAACTCAGAACCTCAGAAATGGCAGAACGTCGCTCTACCAACTGAAGCAAATCCTAGCCCCCCCCCCCAATTATTGTAGTGGGGAGATGAAGATATATTTTTTTTTCAGTTCTTGGGGGTTGAAATGGGGTCCTTGCATATAATTTGCAGGTGCTCTACTACTGGGATGCACCTACAGCCCTTTCCAGCCTTTGTTGTTGTTGTTGTTGTTGTTGTTGTTGTTGTTGTTTTGAGACAGGGTCTCACTAAGTTATGGGGCTACCTCTAGCCTCTAATTTGCAATCCTCTTGCCTCAGCCTCCAGAGACACTGAGATTAGAGGCATGTACCACGCCCAGCCTATAGCAGGGAACATTGTTGCACAGGGCTTGTTGTAGTATTATTTCTTGTGAGTGACTCCTCACCACTGATTTTTCATCATTTTCTGCCCAGTGCCTTGAGATGTTTCTTCTTCTCTTCCTAGTTTTCTTTTCAGTACTGGAATCCTCCCTTCCACATTTCCCCTTTTCTCCCCTTTTTTTCCTTCAAAGCAGCTATTAAGAAGTTACAACAGCCAGCCAGGCATGGTGGTGCACACCTGTAACCCCAGCAGCTGGGGAGGCAGAGGCAGGAGGATCGCAAGTTCGAGACGAGAGGCAGTCTGTGTAACTTAGTGAGACCCTGTCTCAAAAAGTTAAAAAAAATGGGCTGGGGGCGCAGTTCAGTGGTCCAGCCTTTGCAACGCAGGCATGAGGCCCTGGGTTCAACCCCAAGTACCGGGGTTGGGGGGCAGGGGAAGAAGTTCTAACATCCAAGCGCAGTGGAACATACCTGTAATCCCAGTGACTCAGGAGGCAGAGGCAGAAAGATTGCAAGTTCTAGGCCAGAGGTACCCTGCATAATTTAGTGAGACCCTGTCTCAAAATACAAAGTAAAAATTGGGCTGAGGATGCAGCTCAGTGGTAGAATGCTTACAAGGTATGCCTGAGACCCTGGGTTCAAGCCCTAGTACCACACACACAAAAAAAGTTCTAACATGAGAAATGAGAAAGATACAATGCAGCTCTTAACAAAGTGCTCTGTTCTCAGGTTCCCTTTGATTTTCTCAATCAGAAGGCCTTTGAGTGTTTAACTCATGCTATCCATCCATCCAGGCTGGGATTTAGCTCAGTAGAGAGCCACTCTACAGTCTCTGAGATCCGGAGTTCGATTCCCAGCACTTCAAAAATGGGAGAAGGACATGGCAATCCTGAAACAGTCAGCCACTGAAAACCCTATGAGGGTCACTATGAGTTGGACACAACTCAATGCCACCTAACATCAACATCCAGCCAGCCAGCAATTAATTTACTCAACCCTTACTGAGCACCTATTTTGTACCAGGCCTTATGTTGGTTCCAAGAGTCAGAGATGGTCAAGCAGTAGTCTCTCTCCTCAAGGAGCTTCCCAAAATATGTGCCTAGTGGATCAGAATTTCCTAGGATATTTGCTAAAATGCATATTTCTGGCTTGCCGTACTGAGTCTTTAGGGATGGAATCTGAGCATCTGAACCTTGTAAATTCCTTATGTGTGCTTTGCTTTTTGGGTTTTGTTTTGTTTTGTTTTGTTTTTTTCTTACTTTTTTTTTCCTTTTTAAGAAATATGGAGCCAGGCACTATGGTATATGCCAGTAATCCCAGTTACTCAGGAGGCAGGGGCAGGAGGATCATGACTTTGAGGCCAGCAGCAGCCTGCAAAACCTAGTGAATGTCAAAAATGAAAAAATAGAAAGGGGGTCTGTGGGTGCAGCTCAGTGGTAGACCACTTGCCTAGTGTGTGCAGGGCCCTGGGTTCAACCACACAGAATTGCAAATAAAGGAAAAAAAAAAAAAGGAACATTAGTGGGGAATGGTGCTTTGTTATTGTTAGGTCCCATTGAGTCAGGTCTGACTCATAGTGACCCCAATGTACAACAGAACAAAACACTCCACAATGCTGTACTAGGCATATGATCTTTTTTTAAGTTTAAGCCCATTGTTGCAGTCACTGTGTCAATCCATCTGGTTGAAGTTTTTTTTCATTGACCTGCCACTCTCCCAAATATGACGTCCTTCTCTAAGGATTGGTCTCTCCCGAGTACATGTCTAAAATAGGTAAGACATGTAGGATGGCAGTCGAGCCATCCTTGCTTCCAGGGAACACACACTGGCTGTACTTCTTCTAGGACAGATTTGTTGGTTCTTTTGGCAGTCCATGGTATATTCAATATTCATCTCCAGGAATGTTGGCACTTGCCTGAAATAGCAGTACATGGGAGCCTGGAGAAGGAGGATCATGAATTCAAGGCCAGCCTGGACAACACAACAAGTTCCCAGCAAACCTGGGCTATAGAGGGAGACCCTGTCTTAAAAAACAACAAACAATTATGTATACCAGAGGTGCCAAAAATGTATACATATTTTAATGATGTTATTGATGTATTACTTTTCAAAGTTGAATTGAATTAGGGTAGAAATGTGTATGTAGTATGACATCCTGGATTATATTTCTACCATCACATCAGAACAAGCATACCAGTTATTCTTAAAACAGTAAAATGTAATCACCCCAAGATGTTTGTACATTTTTTGGACCGTGTGTGTGTGTGTGTACACTAAACACTTCACAAATTTGCATGTCATCCTTGTGCCAGGGCCATGCTACCCTTCTATTATTCCAATTTTAGTATATGTGCTACCTAAACAAGTACTTTACATTTGTTTGTTTTCAATCCCTACTGAAAATTGAGAACCACTGAGTTGAAACACAGGGGCAGGTAAACGAAATTTCAACTGTAAGAAAGTGCATTGATAATTTATTTACAAAATGCTAGAATAACGTCTGAATCACAAAGCGGGGAAAAGATATCTAGAAGCAGCTTAAGCAGAAAATTGAACAAACTGTAGCTCTGGGGTCACATTGATGTCGTTTGGGCAAAGTGATCATGCAAAGACGGTACAGAATGTTCTAAACGATAGTAACTTTGCCGGGAGTGTTGTGTTGCCTGAGGCGGCTTGGAGTCTCCAACTCGGAAAGAGAAATAATCCCGGAGCTGCAGCAGGTTTTATCGCTACCCAAGAGCTGATTCCCTTATTTTTAACGTAATTGTACTCACGTTGGAAAGTGAAGCAATGCGCAGGCGCACCTAGAACCAGGGCTATTACGCACGCGCAGTATACAAATCTGAAGCCAAAGTGAATAATTGAGGACAAGTTTTTTTTCCTCTTCTCAGAATGTCTCTTGCTGGAATCCACAGACTCTGACTGGGTCCATTTCCGGTGAGGGCATTTGTGTCTTAATATAATCCCTCCTTTCCTTCTGGGCCTTTCTAGTAAATCGGATGCCAGGACCCAACATGGCGCGAGGCCCCACACTCGCGCAGTAATCACAGTCTCACTCCTCGGCGGGCTGGGCCCCTACCTCCCAAGGGGTGGAAGTTTGGGGGGCGGGGTTTAGGCGCGTGCTTGGCGGAGGGATCCCGCTGCTGGTCTCTGCAGCTGCTACAGCAACTCTGCTAAAAAAAGAGCGCCAGGAATTCCCTGGAGCAGATCGTGGTGAGGTGGGGCTCTGGGGCAGGCGGGAGGTGTCCGGGTTAACGGTCCAAGGCCCAGCCCGCCTGGGGCGCCCGCGGGAATCTGGTTTGGGCAGCCGAGGCCCAGAGAGAGAGTCTGGGACCCCGGCCGCTCTATCTCAGCTTCCTGCTCTCACCACCACTCTGGGCTCCAGTGGGTCCAAAATGAGAACTTCCGACCGTCATGTCCAACAGCCGAACAGTGCATGGTTGTCCGGATAAAGAACTGCGCACTCCCACCGGCCTCGCTCCCTGCGTCCTCTGGCTTTGCAGCAACTTGTGCCCATGCTGCTTTGCACGTGATCTATCTGAAAGCCGAGTCCCACCAGCCACCCCACTGCCTGACCCAGGAACTCTTATTCTGAGACAGGGTCTTGCTCTGTAGCCCAGGCTGGCCTTGAACTCACAATCCTCCTGGTGCTGAGATTACTGGTGCGCGCGCCACCATGCCGGACTGGCACTGTCACTCTTCAATATCCAACTCAGATATCACTTACTAGAAACTTTTCCTAGCCTCCTTCTCCAGACGGAGCTAACCTCGCTTCTCAGCTTTTGCCCGATTGCAGGAGTCACTCTTTCCCTCTTTCACACCCTCGTTCTTTAAACATGCCTTACCTTTTTAATTTCTGTAGCCCAGGGTCTAGCACATGATGATGATGATGATAACTAGTACTTACTGACTAATTATAAAATGTCAGGTGTTACTAAATGTATTACATGTAAAGATCTGTCTAATCCTTACAGTGATGTATGACATGCATTCTGTTTCTTCACATTTTATACATGAAGAAACTGAAACACAGATCAAGTAACATGCTTGGGTCCTACAACTAATAATTTAGTAGATTTGGAAACTGTCTCCGGGGCATGTGATAACTTCACTAAATTGTCTGGTAAGTGGCTGCTGAATTGATCTTTACATTGGCCCCACGAGTTATGAAGGCCAGGATTATGATTCACATTTTACTGAGAAGACTTAGAAAGAACTGATGTTCTCAAAATGATAGAGTGAGACCTTGCAAAATCATGGCTAGAACTGGATGTCTTACTGTGTTCTTTTTTGTTTGTTTGTTCTTTTTTTGTTGTTTTTTTCTTACTGTGTTCTTTCAGGCACATTCTACTTTTCTTTGCTCCCTTTCCTTCAGAAAGCCACAGGCCTGTTGTTGTTGTTGTTGTTAGCTGCAGGTCAGACTCATGGCAACCCTATGTACAACAGAACGAAAGAGGCACCATATCTGACAGTGCTTCTCTGCTATACATAGGGTTTTCAATGGCTGATTGTTTCAGGAGTGGGCTGCCAGGTCCTTCTCCAATTTTTGCAATGCTAGCAATCAAACCCAGGGCCTCACAGCATGCAGAGCAAGCACTCTAGCACCTGAGCTAAATCCCAGCCCAGATGTAGGCCTAGATATCATTATTTCACATTCTTTTGGAAGTGCCTTTAAAGCTGTGATTTCATAGTTTACGAGTTAGGAGGCAGCTAATGTAATGGAACAAGCATAGAATTTGGAATCAGATTGGAGTTCATTCACTGCCTTGCTACTGATCTGTTATGTCCCTTCCAGTTTTTCAATCCTAGTACTTTTTTTTTTTTTTAACAGGCTCTTGCCATGTAGCCCAGGCTGGCCTCAAACTCTCCATCCTCTTGCCTTAGCCTACAGAGTGCTGGGATTACAGGTGTGCGCCACCATGCCTGGCTGTCTTAGTCCTCTTGATTGTAAAATGAGGACAATAATCTTATCTCCTACGGACTTTTTTTTTTAATGGAAAATGTAAGTGACTATTGTGAGAGAGTAAAGTGCTATATGAACTGCACTTGATCTCATTTTTGCTTCTTAAATCGTTATAGAACCATCAACATTTTGCAAAACTATTAGTGATCACATGGATCATGTTCGCTAATGTCTTTAGTCAGTCAATTAAAGATCTAATGGGTACCTGTTATATATTAGGCACAGTTTTAGGAGCTGGGAATACAGTATTCAATAAAACAAACCAGATGTGGCACACAACTGTAATAATATTTTATTCATGTCACTATTCTGCCACTTTTCACCCAAAGTTCACAGGTGGCTCTTAGTCTTTAGAGAGGTTACTGCCCTTTCCAGTATTATTCCTAGCAAAAGTAGGAGGTGAGTCTTGTTCATTTCTTTGATACTGAGCTGGGATTCCTGAGTACTTATGGGATAAATTTATGTATAAAGAAGTGATCTTGCCCTTTTCCTGAAGTAGTGATGAGGTATATTCAGTGATTTTACATTTTACAAAGTATATGGACACTCATTTCATGTGTGTGCAATTCAGTCTGTTACCATTTGCCAATTACTGACCTTTCCTTTTCTGAGGGACTTGGAAACCTACCTTTTCTCAACCTCTACTCCTGTATTCTCTGGCTGACCTGACTATGAGTTAATAAAAGGGTGCTGAACTCTGTCTCAAGGGAGCTTATAATTGAAGTTCAATTTCAGAAAGTTCCCTGATGTAATTTGTCTCTTCTTTCTTTTTCTTATTTTAATGAATTTCAGATTTATGGTTTTCTTTTTGTTCTTGTTATTGTTGTTGTTGTTTTAATCATAAAACACTTTCAAATCTTACCCCCCACCCTCGGTACTGGGGATTGAACACAGAGCCTCATGGATGCTAGCCAAGCACTCCAATACTAAGCCCCACCCCTAGCCCTTTTTTATTTTGAGGCAGAGTCTCACTAAATCGCACAGGCTGCCTCTGGCCTTGAACCTGCAATCCTCCTGCTCAGCCTCCCAGTAGCTGGGATTACAGGCATATGCCATGGTGCCCAGCTTCAAATCATTTTTTAAAATGAACATTATTTTGGAAGCGGATGTGGTAGTGCGTACCTGTAATCCCAGCACTTGGGAGGCTGAGGCAGGAGGATTACAAGTTTGAGGCCAGAGGCAGCCTATGCAATTTAGCAAGACCCTAACTCAAAATACAAAATAAAATGGTGCTGAGATGTGGCTTACTTGTGGAGCACTTGCCTAGCATGCACAAGGCCCTGGGTACTGGGAAAAAAGAAAAAAAAAAACCTGTCTTTTAGAGCAATTTTAGATTTACAGAAAAACTGTATAGTATAGAGAGCTCATATATACCTGGAACCCAGTTTCCACTATTAATAACATCTTACATTAGTATGGTATATTTGCTACAATTTCAAATCTTTTTTTGGATGACTGGGGCATATGACTAAAATATGAACAAAGTAAAGTTACTTCATCTCTGTAAGCCTCAGTTTCCTTATCTGTAGAATAAGAGGGTTGTACTAAGTAGCTCTGAGGTTTTTAAATTATCTGATAAAGTAAAATAATCACATAATTCTAATATAATTTCTTTTTTTTCCCTGAAGTATTACTGATAATCACCTTCCAAAATAGTGTTTGCATGTTACCAGCAGCCTTATTGTAAAAGAAATTTTAATGAGAGTTCTTGGAACTGTGGCAGGGCTGCTTATAGAGACATTAGCTTGACTACATGAAATTGCCATTTTTGTAGGTAAAAAGTAATGGGTGAATATTAGCAATTTCATATGAGTCAACATAGTATTTTGAGATAGGGATTCCAAGGAGGGCAAGGGAGCCTTTGTGGCCTCTGAACCTACTCCTGCGTGCAAAAGCCTGGCTCAGCCCTCACAGAATTAGGAGAGAAAAGGCACCTAAGTCCCTTTGAAACAATGCAGACATGCTCTTATTGTTGGTAAGTGTTGGCAGCAATCCTTGCGTAAGAGCAGTTTTCAGGAAGGTCTGTGCCATCATCCAGCAGAGAGGGATTGAACTCAGCAGAGCCACCATTTCACAGGGCCTTAGTGAGTTGGTTCCACAGCCCTGATGGAAAGGAAGGGTAGAAAAGGATGTTTGTATGAGGCTGAAGGCTGCACTACAATACTGAAGGCCAGCAGGCCTTATTGGTTCCACTTTATTCCTTCCTGCCCAGGACAGGCTGTACAGAGTCAGGTACCTTTGGTTGCCCAGAAGGTAATAGGAATTAGTAAGATGAGTTTTCCTCTATGACTATTTTTATACTAAAAACAATAGCACAAGTGCAACGATAAATAACAAGTGAAATCTGTCAGTGTGAGGGAAAGAACAGCAATGGGGTAGGGAGCTGTGGTATACTGAAGAGCACATACCCTATCTAAAGGGGACAGGCACTGTTCATCTGCAGCTGGTCGTGGCCTTTTGGGAATATGGGTTAAAAGTCAGTATATATTCGAATTTTCCAGAAGAGCCAGAAATACAGATTTTTGTGTGCATTCTCCAAACCATAAATGTTGGCACCTAATTTGAACTCTTAGAAATCATGTGTGTGCCACACAATGATTGAAAAGAGCCAGCAGGCCACTGATTTGTAATCCCTGGCTTAGAGTTTAGAACCACCAGGAGTGGAGTCCACATGTTTTTCTTTAGTATGCATTGATGACAATCTACTAGTGACAAAAATGAATTAGACAGATACTGCCTTTGATACAATCACAGATTGGTAGAGAAGATAGACAAACAAGGATGACAAAATGTAGCTTAGACATTGGAATATATGTATTCTACACTATATATGAGTATATGTAGTACTGTGTGTGTATGTGTGTAGCTATAAAAATGAACTCTCCCTGGGTTCATCTGAGAGGACATGATAGGAGGTGGCATTTGAGCCAGGTTGTTGATCACAGTTTGGTACATAAAAAGGATTTGGAGCTCTTGGAACTCCCACTGTAGGTGCATATGTTAGATTTGCATTTGTTGTTTAGACTGTTTTCTTAATTATTGTTGTTAGGTGCCATCAAGTCACTGTCTGACTCATACAGACCCTTTGTACAACAGACGAGACACTATTGCCGTGCTTCTCTGCTATTCATAGGGTTTTCAATGGCTGATTATTTTTTGGGAGTGGGTTGCTGGGACCTTCTCGCAAGCCTACAACACCTGGTATTCCCAGGTGGTCTCCCACCCAAGAGAATACTAACCAGGCCCGACCCTGTTTAGCCTCTGAGATCTGACAGAATTGGATGCCACAGTGGTATGGCTGCAGGTGTTTTCTTAATAGGTAATTGGAAATTCAGATGTTCCTTAACCTTTATACTGGGCATCTTACAGTTGATAGCATGAAGGAACTTCTCTATCCCCACAATCCAACTTATAGGATAATCATGTGTTTCTAAGACCTAAGAAATTCAGAGGTAAAAATAAAAATTAAGATTAAAAGAAGAAGAAGAAAAAGAAAGAAATTCAGAGGTCATATAACTGGATGCTCTTATTTTTGGATGAAGAGACTCAAAGGGAAGTGGCATGCTTGAGGTCACAGAGCCCGTTAGAGGCAGAACTTGGACCTGCACCCAGAAGTTGCTTACTATCCCTCCCTCTCTCCTGGGTATCTCTGAAGGTCACTGTTAGACTGGCCTCTGCTACCTGTGGGTGGCCCATCACCCTGATTTAGCCTCACTCCTGGTGGGAGAGGAGGGTTTGTCATCCTCCTGCAGATGGTTACATCTTTCCTCTCTTTTGGATCCTGACCTGAAATGTCAGCTACCCCTCTTTTTGTCAGGAAGTGAGACTACTTGTGTTCACATTCCTCACCAACCAAATGCCTGTTACAAGTTGCTTAGTCTTTCTAAGCCTCTGTTTTCTCATCCATGTATAGTTACAATAATATCTACAGTGAAGTGTGCTAGGAAGGCCTTGGCTGGTTTCAAAATTCTCATGAAGACAAAATGACATAATGCACATAAAACTCTTAACAAAGTGGCTGACCCATAGAAGCACTTGCCAAGTGGTAACTATGATGATGATAATGAGTCACATAGTTCACTGGCCCCCAGGCTGGATAAAGTGTCCTTCTTTTGTTTCCCCATGCTATCCTGTAATATCTCTATTGTTGCACATGCCATGTTGTATAGTAATTGTTTGTGTCTATCTCCCCTGCCAGACTAGCAGAACCTTCAGTGGTACATTTACCAAATGTCTGTTAGTCACTGTGCCAGATAGTAGGGGATGCAATGGCAAACCAAGAGGTCTTGGTTTAGTGTAGAATTCAAAGGCATGACTAGAAACACTAGTCCTGTGAGCTTATCTCACAGCCCATTAAATTTGGGGAATGATGCTTATTATAACCCCTACTTAGAGGTGAGGGAACATCGTAGTGTTATAAAGGTTATGAGGAGCCCTGTAGTAAAGGAATTTATTTATTTTACCCAACCCAGTTTTTCCAGACTTAATAGATATTTGCTGTATAAATTTGAGCCTTCTAGACCAAGGATCCCCAACCCCTGGTCCATAGCTTGTTAAGAACTGCACCACACAGCAGGAGGTAAGTGACAGGTTAGCAAGTGAAGCTTCATCTGTATTTACTGCTATTCCTATTGCTGACATTATTGCCTGAGCTCTGTGGAAAATTTGTATTCTGAGAAACCAGTCCCTGTGCCAAATGGTCTAGATAGGGACCAATGGTCTAGATAGTCCAAATGGTCTAGATAGGGACCAATGGTCTAGATAGTCCTTTCAATTGTTACATGCTTTGGTTCCCCAGCTCAAGAGGAGATCCAAGAGACCCTGCTGAGCAAACAGCTTCTGGCTTCATAGGGACGTGTGGGCTTGTTATCTGGTGCCCCCATGGAGAAAGGAAGCCCTGGGTTGAAAATGAAGTCCCAGTCACTGCAATTAGTGCTGGAGGAGCAAGTGCTGGCACTGCAGCAGCAGATGGCAGAGAATCAGGCTGCCTCCTGGCGGAAGCTGAAAAGTTCCCAGGAGGCTCAGCAGAGGCAAGCAACCCTCGTGAGGAAGTTGCAGGCCAAGGTGAGGCAGCTGTCCCTATGGGGAGGGGAAAACAGAACACCTCCCAGAGCTGGGTGCCAGGGTGGGATAAAGGCTGGAGGAGGCAAAGTCATGTGGGGGGGAGTGGCCCACACTTGGCCTTGTGAGAGGAGGACCTAGACCTTTAGCATTTATCCACAAATTCTCCTTTGATGCTCACTACTATTCCATGAGGTATGGATTATGTCCTTTTGAAAGGTGACATCTGCTAGGGTTCAATTAGTTGCCCAGTTCTCCTAGTCTAGAGCTAAGGCCTGACCCTAGGATTTCTGGTTTTGCTTCTCCTGTTCACACTGTGTTTGCCCAACATACCTGGGAGCCTTTGGTTTGGCCTGATTATACCAGCTGTGTCTGTTGCTCAGATCCTTCTCTCTTTGCCTCAGGTGTTGCAGTACCGGAGCTGGTGCCACGAGCTGGAGAAACGGCTGGAAGCTACTGGAGTGAGTGAGGTTGAGTTCTGCAATCCCCCTGAGTCCTCAGTGAATGTACTTGTTAGGCTTCATATGCTGCCTGGGGGAGGCAGCATATGAAGTGATATGAGGCAGTGATATGAGGTCTTTGCTAAATCTTCAGTTCCTGAGAGCTTTATCAACACTGATCTCCCTTGGACCCAGCTATCCTCACCTGAAAGATTCCAATGCCTAAGGAGGAATGCAGCTTCTAGGCGCTTTGTCAGAATTGTTAGGTGCAATCTAGTCAGGTCCAACTCATAGTGACCCTCTTAGGATTTCCAGTGGCTGATTGTTTCAGGATTGCTTCGGGAGTGGATTGTCATGTCTTCATCCTTCTCCTGTTTTTGCGGTGCTAGAGATCAAATCCAGGTCCTCCGAGAGTGTGGAGCAACATTATACTAACCCCAGCTCTATAAAAATGGCCATGTAGAATTAGAGAGAAGAAATGCATCTTTTCTCCAGTAGGTGTCACTGTTTATCTGTCAGAGAGACCTGTGCCCCTATAAGCCTATAAAGGATGCCTACAACAGAGGCATGTATTTGTCCCCGCAGAGTAGGACTGGCCTTGAAAGACCCATTTGCCTTTATCCCAGCTCCCTTGTACACCTTCTCATATTTTTCTTAGAAAAGTTCTCTCAGAGGAAAGAAAGAACCAAATCATATTGGGGACCTTCTGTGCAGACCACGCATCTTTAGGCATTGTCATATAATTATGTCATAGGGTGCAAAACAACTTTCTGAGGAGAATGATATCATCTTGTGACTAAAGACATTGAAGCACCAAGATTTTAAGTGACTTCCAAAGATCTAAAATCAGTATAAGACTCAGTGAACATGAGCAATATACAATGAAATGCATGTATGGAAATGAGACCGATTAAATTTTATGTTAAAAATTGTTGTTGTTGTTGTTAGGTGCTGTTGAGTCGGTATCCAACTCATAGCGACCCTCATAGGGTTTTCAATGGCTGACTGTTTCGGGATTGCCTTGGAAGTGGATTGCCAGGCCCTTCTCCCATTTTTGCGGTGCTGGGAATCGAACTCGGGACCTCAGAGACTGCAGCGCAGCGCTCTACTAACTAAGCTAAATCCCAGCCCCATGTTAAAAATTAGAAATTAAAAAATTCAAAAAATAAAATTAGTATAAGAAAAGTTAAGACCATAGGTGAAAGATATATCTTACCACCTTAGGTTAAATATTCACTGCCAAATGCCATATTTCAGGAGAGGTCATTGGTTTGCTTTTGGAGAAAGCTTTCAGGACATAGTGATTGAGAAAAGAGGCAAATTGCTAACAAAAGGGAGAAAGAATAAAAAGAAAATGGGCTGTTGTAAAAGGAGGCATCAGGGCATTGGGCTGAGTGTTCTCTGTGGAAGTAAATGAGACTTATCTCTGTCTGGCAAAGGGACCCATCCCTCAGCGGTGGGAAAGTGTGGAGGAGCCAAACCTGGAACAGCTGCTAATCCGATTGGAAGAAGAGCAAGAGAGGTAATGAATCCCAAATATTCTGACTTGAATGATTGGCCAGTGGGTGGAAAAGGCTGATGGGAAACCTCTTTTCTGAAAGCTAACGTGGATTAGAACCATGGACTTTAGTCTTAGCCTTCTAATGTCTGACAATCGAAAATTCCACTCATTGTTATCTTACGCCAAGAGGTACAAGAGTTGGACTAGGCCTTTATTTTTCACTTGCTCTTCCCCCTCCCTAATGCAGGTGTGAGAGTCTAGCAGAAGTGAACACGGAGCTTCGACTGCACATGGAAAAAGCTGATGTTGTAAATAAGGCCCTTAGGGAAGATGTGGAAAAACTGACAGTAGACTGGAGTCGGGCCCGAGATGAGCTAATGAGGAAGGAAAGCCAATGGCAGATGGAGCAGGAGGTAGGAGAAACTAGGGTAGAACTAAGAGGGAGGCTGTGCACTCTAGGCAGTGCCCTGATCAGTGCTGGAAAGGGTTAACTTCGAGATTTTGGTGGAAGCTGAGCTGTCATTGTTAAAGTCTCTGACTATCCTTACCCATGCTGACAGTTTTGCCCTGCTTATGTCTTCTTAAGGGCTGGGGTTTAGTTCAGTTGGTAGAGTGCTGCTCTGTATTTTCTGAGGACCCATTTTCAATCCCCAGCACTGCAGAGATGGGAGAAGGCTGTGGCAGTTCACTCCCGAAACAATCCCAAAACAGTCAGGCATTGAAAACCCTAAGAGGGTCACTATGAGTCTGACAGACTCAGTGGCACCTAACAACAACAAGTTGTTCTGCCATGGCCTTCCTAGTGTAGGCTTTGCTGGCTGGCAGCATAACACTCAAAGCAATTCTTCTTGCAAAAGTAACTAGCTTAGCTTCTAGATGGATCTGAAAGCTTACTAACTCCATTCATCTGGAGGTCTTCATATCTAGATGCTAGGAAGGTGGCTGCTAAATTGAATGGAGAAGAAAAACCAGTATGGCCCCAGGAAATTTTCTGATCCCAGCTTAAAAAAAAAAGGTTTCCTGTGCCTTTGCTCTGTGCTAGGTGATTTATATATGTTAAATTACCTAATTCTCAAAAGTCTGTGGTAATAGCTCCCATTTCATAAGCAACTACTGTGTATCTTTTTCTAATGTAGCCCAGAGGAAGCCACATACCATCCAAGGCCTTTTGACCTCTTGAATCCATTTGCCAACTTTATTGAACCCTTCAGCATAACCTGGATACTGACCTCCATTCATAAGCTATCTCCTTAAAGTCCTTCCTTCCTCCCCCCTAGTAGTCAGGAGGACTCCAAGACTTGTGTTGGTACAAGATAGTCCTCTGGCCTTGAGTCTGACCTGGGTTTCTGAACACACAGTTCTTCAAGGGCTATCTGAAAGGAGAACATGGTCGCCTTCTCAGTCTATGGCGGGAGGTGGTGACCTTCAGACGCCACTTCCTGGAAATGAAGTCAGCTACTGACAGGTAAGTATGGAGATAAAAAGGGAAGAGGTCTGCCCCTATTGATTCTGGACTTAATAGAGTGGGCTGTTGTAGAACAGCAGATTGGGTAGAAGGGAGGGGTGGAAGAGAGACTTGGTGTTGTTGGATTCAAATGATTTTTTTCCCAGACCTGTCCCTCAAACTTACTGGGCCTGATCTCCAGGCTTGTTTCCTTGGTTCTTATTGGAGTCTGCTCTCTTCCTTGCTTGTGCTCAGAGATCTCATGGAGCTAAAGGCTGAACATGCCAAGCTTTCAGGATCCCTGCTCACCTGTTGTCTGCGTTTGACTGTGGGAGCACAGTCTCGGGAATCCAGTGGATCTGGGAGAATGGACGAGAGTGAGCCAGCCCAGCTGCTGCTCCTACTATCCAAGACGCAGGAACTGGAGAAGGAAGCCCATGAGAGGAACCAGGAGTTAATACAACTGAAGAATCAAGGGGCTCTGGAGAAGGCTGAGCTTCAGGATCAGTAAGATAGCCTCACAGTCCCAGGAGGGATTCACTGAGGGAAAGTAGACTCCTCTAGAGTTAGGGATAGGCAGAGGAGATACCAAGACCATTTTCACCACGAGGGGAAACCTAGTTTGCCAGGGGAGTCTAGTTTGAAACCCACTGCCACAGTTATGGGCTTGTCACTGACCTCTACACTCAAGCTACCTTGCAGCTTGGTTTGTTTCCTTTTGATTTTTATATAGCAGGCTGTCCTCTGTCAATACCAAACTACTTGCTGCTCCCTAAACAGCCAAATTCTTCCATGCTTCTCTGCCTTTGTACATACTTACTCTGACCTGGAATGCCTCCTTCCAGTACCCTTTCTGCCTCGTCCTTTAAAGCATAGTTCATGTTACCTCTTCTATAAGGCCCTCTTTGACTTCAATAGCTGTTACATTACCATACCCCTGTGATCTTTTGACCTGCTTATTACAACATTGATCTCATTTTTATCTCATTAATTCTTTTTTGGGGGGAGAATGAGGCTGTTTTATTTGTTTATTTATTTATTTATTTTTGTTGTGCTGGATCAAACCCAGGCCCTTGCATGTGCTAGGCAAGTGCTCTACCACTGCACTACACCCAAGTCCAGCTGTTTTAATTTTTGAATTATAGTAATGGAAATTGTTTTTAAAATGATGATAAGGGCAGGGACATAATCAGAGTCCACTGTCTATCAGGGCAAAGTTTATGCACCATGGCTGGACTTTTATCTCTATCTATTGATGCTATACATAAATTAGAAGACCATTTTGTTTTATTTTTGCTTTTGGATGTACTGAACACAAAAAGTTTTATGTCTTTAGTGCTTTGTACCTTACTATGTAGTAGTATACTAGAAACTTAAATTTTTGTTGAATGTTACAATCATTAAATGAATTACCATACAGTAAGTTTGGCATTTAGAGATGATTATTTATTCATTTATTTATTGAGCTAGGATCTTGCTGTGTAGCCACCTCGAACTTGAGATCCTCTTGCCTCCACCTCTTAAGTGCTAGATTACAGGCATATACCACCATGCTTGGCCATTAAGACTTAAAAAAAAAAGTTAAACTCCTCAGTGATAACTCATTTAAGAAACAATTGTTTAGCCACCCATAGAATACGAGGCACTAAGCTCCAAGATACAGTGCTAAGTGAAAAAGAGGTTAGTGATTTTGCTGGACTTTGACATTAATGTCAGGGATGTTGACTGTACTCTCTCACAAGTCGTCCCTCCTTTTTCCCTATCAGAGTCAGAACCTTGGGCTGGAGGGACCTTGGGACTATCCCATGTGGCAATTCTGATGTTCTTATTGGATTCAGGGTGCTTGACATGAAGATCAAGCAAGGCCTGGAAGGGCCTGGCCCAGGGCTTTCCTTCAGCTCTTGGGCCCCCAAACACATGTTCCAGCCTTGAGATGTGGTAAATCCCTGCATGTGTCTGAGTGACTTTTGGCTTTCCCCACCAGTTTAAGGAAATGGCATCATGTGGTATTCAAGGAATGCAGAGGGGCTGGGGATGCCCAAGGGATTCTGAGGGGCTGCAGTGGGAGTGTTTGTGTCAGGTTTGGGGTGTGCTGTGTGTAGCTCTGCCCACTTCCAAAGGCTGCCCAGGCAACAATGCTATGCTCTTCTCTTTAGGGTGACTGAGCTCTCTGCACTGCTGACCCAATCTCAGAAGCAAAATGAAGATTATGAAGAGATGGTAAAGGCCCTGAGAGAGACAATGGAGATCCTGGTACATGATCCTTTGTTCTACAAAAGAATTGGCTGTGGATTTGTAGGTTCCTTGCCCTTTATGGACAGGTTGTTGTCAGGTGCCATTGAGTCAGATCCAACTCACAGTGATCCTATAGGGTTTTCAGTGGCTGATTGTTTCATAATTGTTTGGGAGTGGATTGCCACATCCTTCTCCCATTTTTGCAGTGCTGGGGACCAAACCCACGTCCTCAGAAAGTGCACAGCAGGCTCTATCAACAGAACTAAAACCCAGCACCTTATAGACAGGTAGTGCAATTAAATGTTCCTTGATGGGAAATCCCCCAAAACTAAAAGATAAATTTTGGTTGAATCTGAAAATTAACTAACTATACTGGGAAAATTACAATGGTGTATGTTTGCAATGTGTCCTTGTCAGAGAGAGGTGGCATATATATTAAGAGCCACACTGTCAAATTAGCAAAGCACCAAGACAGGGATGTGTGGAGAGATTTAATATCCAGTCACTTGGGAAACAGATGAGGAGGATAGCAATTGTTAGCCTGGAGCAGAAAGGACTTGAGGAAGACACAGTGAGATGGCTGCCTTTTTTTTTTTTTCCAGTACTGGAGGTTGAACCCATGGCCTCACACATGCTTTTGCAAGCACTCTACCACTGAACCTCACCCCCAGTCCATTTTTTAATTTTTATCTTGAAACAGGGATTGCCAAATTACTCAAGCTGTCTCTAGTCTCGAACTTGTGATCCTCCGGCCTCAGGCTCCTGAGTGGCTGGAATTATAGGTGTGAGCTACCGTGCCTGGTGATGGCTGGCTTTTAATATCTGAAGACCCAAACCAAGCACTATGGAACATGCCTGTAATCCCAGCAACTCAGGAGGTGGAGGCAGGAGGATCTCAGGTTTGAAGCCAGAGGCAACCTGTGTAACTTAGTGAGACCTTGTGTCAAGATAAATTAAAAAAAGGGCTAGTGTGTGTGAGGCCCTGGGATCAATCCCTCAGCATCAATAAATAAATAAATAAAAGAACTCTGAAGGCCCGACACTGGGGAAAAGAGTTGATGATGCATTTAATGTTTTCTAGGGTAAAATCGGGAGTAGGACCTGGCAAGCCACTCCCGAAACAACTAGCCATTGAAAACCCTATGGATAGCAAAGAAACACTGTCAGATATAGTGCCTGAAAATGAGGCCCCCAGGTTGGAAGGCACTCAAAAGACTACTGGGGAAGAGTTGCCTCCTCCAAGTAGAGTATACCGTGATGAGGGAAATGGAGTAAAACCCCAGGGTGCT
>VMDO01032990.1:0-18425 GCA_007922755.1 Pedetes capensis
GAGGAAATGGATGAGAAAAAGGAGAAGTAGGAGGAGGTAGAGGAAATGGTGGAGGAGAAGGAGGAGATGGGCACCTGAGGCCTCAATAGCCCCATTTATAGGCATATCCCTAATGTTCCAAATTCCTTCCACTAGGCCTTGCCTCCCAATAGTTCCCACAAGCTGGCAACCAAGCCTTTAACACATGGGCCCTTGTGGGGACATTCAATATCCAAACTGTAGCAGAAAATAAACAGTGGTTTTTCTCTGTAGATCAGCACTAAAAGTAGGACACACTATTATAAAAATAGGTTCTGTAGTATCAGTGCTAATGGTAGGACTCTAACTAGCAGAGATCAATATGGCATAGAAACACAAAGGGACCTAGCCATGAGCAGAAAGAGCAAAGTGTCTGGAGTGGTTTGTTTTATAACCCACTCTTCTGAGAACTAACTTACTCCATGAGACCAGCAATTGTACCTTCCAAGGGCAGTACCCCCAGTGGCCAAATTGCCACACACTAAGCCTCATCTCTTAAAGGTTCCACTGCCTCTATGCTGCCACACTAACGACCAAATTTCCAGCACATGACCCTTTAGGTGACAAATCACATCCAAACTGTAGGATCCCTGTAAAACCCACTTGGCCCATGACAGATGAGAGTGGACGTCCTCAAACTTAATCAAGTGACAGCTCCAACAGCAGTTGCTAAACCAGAAGTGATCTCTTCTCTAAAACAAACTACCATGATATTTGCAAAAATGTTCTTTTCAACACTCATCAGGGATAAGATTAAAAGCAGGTTGCACTTGCCTGAAATGGGCAAGAATGTATATGCAAGACCTGTCCCAGGCTACATTAGGTCTTTCTGCTGCCTGTCCCAATTTAATCAAAAGAGTTCTTAACTTTATGGAAATCACATAGAACACTCCCTTGGTCCCCTGTGTTGATGGCATCATGTTAATCAGACCTGATCAGCTGGAAGTGATATTCTAAATGCCCTGGTAAGGTATATGTGCTCCAGAGGGTGAAAGACAAACTATAAGAATTCAGGTGCCTAACACAATGGTGAAGTTTTTAGAACTCTAGTGGACTGGGACGTGTTAGAACATCCCCTCCAGGGTAAAGGACAAGTTATCTCCCACTTTATCACTGACCATGAAGAAAATAATGTAATATTAGTAAGTCTATGGTTTCAGAGGCAGAGGAGATTATGACTATCACCAATTCACTGGCTGGCTCAGAATGTTTCCAGTTCTGGCTGGGGTCCAGAGTAAGAGAGAGCTCTGCAACAGACCCAGTCTGTGGTGCAAACAGGCCTGCTGTTTGGAACATATGTCCTGGAAGATCCCTTGGTTCTGGAGGTATCTGTGGTAGATAGAGAAGCCATATGAAGTCTCTGGAAATCCCCATTAGAAGAGTTATATCACAGAACCTTAGAGTTCTGGAGCACGGCCATGTCTGCCACATAGTAGTATATACTGTACTTCAAATAGTATTCAAATATACTGTACAGTATACTTGAAAGATTGCGGTTGTCCATGATTTTGCTTTACATGGCTCTATAATCAACACCCATGGAAGTAGCAGTCAAGAAATCAAAAGACATATTGCTTTGGGAAAAGCTGTGGCAAAAGATCTCTTTAGAGTATTGAAAAGTAAAGATGTCACATTGAAGGCGAGGGTTCGCCTGACTCATGCCATGGTATTTTCAGTCGCATAATATGGTTGTGAAAGCTGGATGTTGAACAAGGGAAACAGGAAAAGAACTGATGCTTTTGAATTACAGTGATGGAGATGATTATTGAATACACCATGGACTGCCAAAAGAACCAACAGATCTGTCCTAGAAGAAGAGCAACCCCAGAGTGCTCCTTAGAAGCAAGAATGGCTAGACTGTCTTACATATTTTGGACATGTAGTCAGGACAGACCAATCCCTGTAGAAAGACATCATGTTTGGGAGAGTGGCAGGTCAATGAAAAAAAAAGGAAAACCCTCTGCCAGATGGATTGACACAATGTCTATTAAGTAGGCTTAAACATAAATAAGATTGTGTGCCTGGCACAGAATCAGGGAGTGTTTTGATCCTCTGTACATAGGGTCACTATGAGTTGAAGTCAACTTGACAGCACCTAACAATAATAACAATACTTGAAAAAGCAGCATCTGCTATGCTAGGGGGCTCTAATAAAAACTGAGTGTTTCACATGGGACATCAAGTAATTCTGTGACCAGAACTGGCTCTCATGATTTGGCAAACCCACCAAGTCATACAGTTGGCAATCCTAGAAGGATCTCATAGTAGGACGGGAGTAGTGAGATTGAACTTGAGCCAATGCAGAGACAAAACCAAGTGACCCCAACCCCATTGTAACCTGACTTTTACTGCACTATCCTGGGTTAAACAGTGTCTCCCAAAGTTCATGTTTTGGAAACTAAATCCCCAATGCAACAAGGTTGGAAGAAGAACCTTTAAAAGGTATTTAGGTCACGGTGGCTCTGCCTCCCATGAACATTTTAATGCTATTATTGAGGGAATGGATTCATTACAAAAGCAAGTTCAGCATTCTCTTGATTTTTCTCACACACACTCTCTTGCCCTTGCCAGACACTAGCCCCTGGCCCCTAGATTTCTCAGCCTTTGAACTGTAAGAAATAAATCTGTATTCTTCATGAATGACTTAGTCTTGCACATTCTGGTATAGCAGCACAGAATGGACTAAGACACACCAGAAGGGGAGGAAACACAGAAGGATGCCTGATGACGCCTTGATTTTAGACTTTTAGTCTCCAGAACTGTGAGGCAGTAAATTTCTGTTGTTTTAAGCCACCTAGTGTGTGGTACTTTGTTATGATAGCCCTAGGAACATCATTAAGGTACCATTATCTGTCTCTCATCTCATGCCCATAACCAGTTGACAGAGGAAAAAAAATGGCCTGGCTCAAAGATGAGTCAATGGCTTTGCTGCTGTGTGCTAAAAATGGACAGCTGCCATCCTGCAGATCCACTCCACCCTTCAGGATGGCGAGGAGGGGAAACTCCTCCTATTCAGCAAAGCATTGGGCACGGTCCCTTTGTATTGAGAGCAAAGTGGTTCCAAGTAAGTACATACATGGACTCTTAAGCACAGACTCTTCGGCAGTGGAAACTTGGAACAGTTTTGGCTAGTTTGTTAAGGGCATGGAAGGAATAAGTTTGGAAAATGGAGGTTTAGGAAGAGACCTTAGGGAGGACCTATGGAATTGGACACAGCATAACAAACTTTGCATTGTGTGGTAATGCCTGTCAGAGAGCTTCTGCTGCAGAGGAGGCATTCAGCAATGACTCAGATAGTATGGCTCATTCATTTGATGTTGGCCAGCCTCTCTCTTATACCCCAGGGCTTACAGAAATGCCCATAAATGGAGCAGCCATTGTGACACTGATGGAGGCTGCAGAGGAAGTTTGCTCTGGACAGTTCCTCTTTCTGGAGCACTCTTCTTCCTGATATCTGTATCCTTGGCTAACTCTCTTCCTTCCTTCAAGTCCTAGACAAATCTCCCTTTCCCACTGAGCACAGCTGCAGAGACAGATTTATCTATACAGCTAGTGAAGCTTAAGTTTCAGGACACATTGCTCCCAGAGGCCCCCGTGTGCTGAACTTTGAGGGTAGTTGTAATACTGTGGAGAGAAGATGCCAGTTTGTGACTAGGAAGCATTCTCACATAAACATTTCTGGTAAACTACTTAATCAGAAGATAGGGACCTGTAACTCCAATGTTACAGTAATTTCTTGTAATCTTTTCTCATTCTAAATGAATATCCAATACTCCGTTTTCCCTTCAGATGGTATAAATCTTTCACCTTTTACTAAATAAGTGTTCACTTTAGGGAGCAATTTTTCATTCACAATTTTTACAGGAAGACAGCCCTTCAAATTGTACCAGGCTTGGCCCCACAAAAACTGACTAGCCCTGCCTATCCCAACCATTCTATTTAACGCTATGACCCAACCTGTCTTCCCAGCTTGCCACTGCTGATCTCACTTAAACTGCTTTGACTTGTCTTTTCTTTTGTTTTTCCATAGTGCTCATCCTTTTCTAACATATTACATATTCCTTTCTGCTTATGTTCATTGTCTAACTCCCTCCTTTAAAATGTAAGCTCCAGCAAGTGGGGATCTTCATGTTTTTCATGATTTTCATGGGCCTAATACAGTGCCTTGCACATAATAGGTAGTCAGTAAATATTCATGAGTGAAGAGAAAGAAGGAAGGAAGGATGTTACGGTGTGGATTTTAAATGGCCCCCCAAAATTCTCATGTTGAAGGCTTAGCCTCCACTGCAGCATTGTTTAGAGGTGAGGCATTTGGAAGATGATTGGGTCATGAGGGCTGTGACCTCATGAATGGATTAATCCATTGATGGAGTCATAGCTTAATGGGCTTTTGGAAGGTGGTGGAAACTGTAGGTGGTGTGGCTTACTTGAAGTAAGTAGGTAACTGGGGGTGTGCCCTTGAAAGTACATCTTGTCCTCAGTACAAAGCTGGCTTGTGTTCTTCCCCTCTCTCTCTCTCTCTCTCTCTCTCTCACTTCCTCTCTCTCCATTTTCCCCTTCACAGCTGTTAGGAGAGCAGATTTGCCCTACCCTATGTTCCTTGTTATGACTTCTGCCTCACCACAGACAAATAAACTACAACCAAGTGAGCAAGGACTGAAACCTCTGAAACTATCAGCCCAGACAAACCTTTCCTCCTTCTAAATTGTTCTTCTCAGGTATTTTGTCACAATGACAGAAAACTGGCTAATAAAAGGGAGAGATGGAGGAAAGGAGAGAACAAAGAAAAGGAGGGAGAAAGCAAGGGCTGACAGAGTGATGGGGTTCCAGACATGCCACCTCAAAATACTACTGCAAGGATGGCTTCAAACTTGTGAAAAATTTTGTTCATATTTGGGTGTGGGTTCACTGTCTTAAAATTCAGGGGTTCAGGTTTGGTTTGGGTTTGGATTTAAATCCTATGTGTAGATAGCAGGGTTTCAACCCAAACCTGAATACTAAATCTGTTCCAGTCCAAGCATTGAAAAACATTTTTCTGAACATTTTTGTTATTGGGGAGATGTGGGCAGTGCCAGTAGGTGGGTCCAGAGCATGGGTCCAGGGATCTGGCAGCAAAACCTCTGTCCTTGTATTTGGCATATAAAATAATTTATACCTGACATAAAAGTTAAAGTAGAGAGCACAGACAACACCTTTGAAGAATGATTAGAGAGAAAACTGAGGCACCTGGAGAACTAAGGCAAACCTGGAAAGGAAATTGGAAAAATCTACATTCCCTGGGTGAGTTGGTATGAAGAAATTTCTATTCCTCAGGGGAAGGTAGAGAAGCCAGAGAACAGGAGAGCTAAACAGGCTTTTTTTAAAAAAATGCTTGGGAGCATCACACATAGTTTGCAAGGCTTCTGCCACTGAGCTGCACCCCCAGCCCACATTTTTACTTTTTGAGACAGTGTCTTGCTAAATTATGCAGATTGCCTCTGGTCTGGAGGTCTGGAATTTGCAATCCTCCTGCTTCTGCCTCCTGAGTCACTGGGATTAGAGCTGTGTGCCACTGTACCCGGCCCTTTTTTATATTTTATCATGAGACAATGTCTGGCCAAGTTACATAGGCTGCCTCTGGCCTCAAACTCGAGATTCCCCTGCCTCTGCCTCCCAGGTACCTGGGATTAAATGCATGAGCCACTGCACCTGGCTAAGCAGGCCTTTAGAAGGAAAAATGCTTTGGACAGATGGAAAAGATGGTGGGCCCCAGAGAAAGGAGAGGCGTGCACATACGTGGCTGCTGGAGAGAGAAGAGCTAGGAGTGAAAGGCAAGAAGACAGAGGATGAGAGAGGAGGAGGGGAGAATAGGGCCATGTTCCCTCTAGTTTTATTCAAAAAGGGCACGCCCAATGTGACACCAGCCTTGGGGCCCAAATGTGGATGCCTAGTGTGACATGCACCTGGGGTCTTTATTTTGTAAATGGCTCAAGAACTTGTATAGTGTGTGGGACGCATTAGAAAACGTCCTTCCAAAGTCCTCAGAGGCATGTGCCTTCATTCATCATGGCCCAGTGGCAGGAGCCATCTTCAATCCCCTCTTCCTCCATATTGCCTGCTAATGGCTAAACTAGCTACCTAATGGACCCAAACCTGAAGCCAAGCCCAGTGAAAAATTGGATTCAGTCTCAGCTTTCAATGTTTTCTTTTCTTTTCTCTTCTTTTCTTTTATCATTAGCTATTTAAAAATTGAAAAAAAATTTGGCCATCTACACACAAGATTAAAATTTTAAACCCAAACCCTCTAAATTTTAACATAGTGAACGTATACCTGAACCTGATTTTTCACAGGTTCTGTGACTTTTTTTCTGACTAAAAAGACCAGAACATGGCACCCAAAGATAAGACTCTTTGGTATATTAATTATTTTGAACTGGCTATCTTGAAAAACTTCAAACACAGGCTATAACTCTGAAAAGTTGTCCTTTTGTACAGAAAATTTACATTTATAAAGGAAATTTCCATTTGTAAGGATGTCTTCTAAGTACTAGGAAGAAAATTATAACTAAATCTCCAGAGACTCAAACAAAGAAGGCATTGACTGAAATATGCAAAACAAACCTCATCTTTGTTTAAGGTGCTTTTCCTAGCCATCACTTAACCATTTTTTAAAAAATAAGGCCTTTCCCCACACCAGTCTTTCTTGGTTTCTGACAAGGATGGTATTTTACCCTTAAGGTTAAACCCTTTCCTTGAGATCCTCTTTAGAGATTTCTTCATTTCTCTGAGTTTTCTCTCACATGTATATGAGGTGTATGTGTTAATAAACTTTAGTTTGTCTTTCTTTTGTTAATCTGGCTTTTGTCTCAGGGAGTCCCATGTAAGAAGGGTAAAGAGAAAATTACTTTTCCCCCTGGAGAAGAAACAGTTAAGATCTATAGCAGTCAGTACTGGTAACAGGAGCTGAGGCAGAATGTCTATTGGGCCCTGACCAGCAAGAAAGTAGACCCCAGGTTCCTGAGCCATGATGTCAACAGTGCAATGCCAGCTGGGCCCAGGGTGCAGGTGATTGGAGACATCAACAGTGGGCCAACAAATGCTCAGAAGGTGGTACAAGGCGCTGAACTTGAGGACCTCACAATTCCTCTCTAGCTACCCTGAGGGGGCTCTCATTAAGCTTTACAGAAATTCCCCCATATGTGAGGCTTTGCTTTCTATGGTTTCAGTTCCCTACAGTCAATTTCAATATGAAAATATTAAATGGAAAACTTCAGAAATAAATGATCCATAAGTTTTGCATTGCACACCATTCTGGAGTGCTCATGTTCAAGAACACTTTATGCAGCAGCCTACTGCCTACATCATTCACCTCACTTCCTCTCATCACAAGGCATTGTTATCAAGTCCTAGGCTACAGGTCTGACTCTGGGGATCCCAACAGACCAGATTGGGCCACCAGCTGTCTTGAGAATCCAATTAGAGAGATGAGCAAGCGAGTCATGGTGAAGTGGAAGGGAATTTATTCAGTATGATCACATTGTGCAGGAACAGGGGCAGTAGTGACTTAAGCTCTTTGGGGTACTGACAATAGTTTCATGATTATACAAGGGAAAGACAAAAGTAGGGGTCAAGTGGTCTGCATAGACAAGTAGTCATAGTCAAGTTGTATTCTTGTGGATCATCATCTGGTGTCTGGTTCTGTTGGGTCATTCTGGCACCAAGGAAATTATTTTTGCTTGAGTGGGGAAATTCAGTTCCTGTCATAGGGTATAAGACTGCAGGTTTCACTGTTCCTGGAATTTGAGATAATATGGGAAACTCTCAGACATAGAACAGACCAGAGGAGCAAAATGGAGTCAGTCAGGACAATGACTCGGTCCTCCTTCAGGCAGCCCAAAAAACAGTTTCAAAGGAACTGTTTTTATAACATCATCAGAAAAAGAAAGGTATAAAAGAAAGTGTAGTATAAAATATTTTGAAAGGGAAAGACTATATTCATATGGCTTTTATTACAATATACTATTATAATTATTCTAATATATTATTATTATGAATCTCTTATTGTGCCTAATTTAAAAATTAAACTTGATCATAGATCTATGTGTGCATATGTATATACTAGATATAGAGTTCAGGTCTAACAAGTTCCTGGCCCTGATATCATTTAGTCATTGATCAGCTAAGAGGATAGACCACAATTTTGTATAGAGGTCTTAGAATGCATCCTCTGAAGGTCTTGGAATGCACCAACTTGAGGAGGAAAAAGAAAAGGGGAAAATCTCTTAACACCTGAAAATTTACATGGACAAAAGTGTTTAATCCAGAAAAGAAAGCTTTACTTGGCAGACTCTTTCTCCTCCTCTTCGAAGTATACTAGACACAGGAACTGAAGGTTTGAGAACAAGATTATATCAGTAGTGGAAAATAAATCATGTTTTTTGCATGTCTGTAGAGTAGTGTGTGACCTTTTAAAAACTAAGTAAAACTAGTGATAGCATTAAACAAGAAAAAATTCAATAATACTTGGTAAAGTCTGGCTAGCAGATTGTATTCAAGATGATTGAGAATAGGTGTAGGGACCACTGCAATGGGGTCTTGCAATGGGGGAAAGTGGTCTGAACTCCAAATATGGCATGGATGAATGGGAATTTATAGCCAAGGAGTAAATTGGGGGCCAGTAGATAGATGATTATTAAAAGGAAACATCAGGGATAGAGGGGAATCTGACTAAACTGACCTGCTAGTATTCTTGTTGAAGGCAAGCCAGGGTGATACAATATCTCCCAGGAAACAGTGCCCTTGAGGAACCCGATCAGACACTGAGAAGTTCAGATGTGAAGGATGGAAATTCTGGCTACACTGCCTTATGGTTCTTTTCCTAGAACTGGATCTTTCAAGAAAGTGCACACATGGCTAAAGTTTGGCCAAGCAAAAAATCGTCAGTAGAGGTACACAGAATAACTGGAGGTGTTTCAACATGCTTATTCTAAAAGGGCTGAGAGCATCCACAAAAAGGAGATGTACCATCAATATTTTGGTCTGTTTTATAAAACAAGTCTCTTTATTTAAAAAGTATTTTTACTTGTATGTCTGTTTACTTCTGACTGATGACAACATCTACTAAAATAAAAGACACCTGGTGATTTTTATGGTGCATGTGTAGTATATTTATGAAATCTTGGTTTAAATGAGTTATATCATTTGTAGCAATTTGTCACACAATCTTATGGCATGCAGCTTCTTTGACATTAAAAATTAGATCAAACTAATTGGAGTTCTAAATATTGTTAAGTCAAATTAACGAAGTAAATAAGCATCCCTAATATATGCTAAATTCACGTGTATACACTAGTTACGAGATCATATTGTGTATACACAGATATGCACATGCGCACACACACACACAGAGCCTTAGCCTTACATGTGGAAAATCATCATCTTTGGCAAAGGAACACTCCTCTATGAAATTTAAAGAGGCTGGAAACAGAAAATATATGTTTTCTGGAAAAAATAAAAACCCACTTTGCCTTTTTCCCTTCAGTACATGGTGGGGGAGCCTTTCCTCTTAGGCAAAGGCTAATTGCTCAATAGAAAATGCCAGTGAAGCTCATTGTGATGGGATTCTATCCATCTACAATTACCATTCCCAGAACCAAATACTTTCATCTGTTACAATGTCTTCCAAAAAATTTGTACCCTGATTGGTAAAGGGAAGCATCTACAGATTGTCATTTCGTTTTTGAGGCCCATTCAGAAAGAAACAATCATACTATAAGCTTGGGACCAGAAACAGATTGAATTCATTAAAAAAAAAAAGGCACAAGCCAAACTGTTCATCTCTGGTACATGAAAAATTATCACTGTTGTTGTTAAAACCATATGTTCTAGGTAAGAGGACAGGTTTTGTATTCACTCTGACATTTGTTCTGAGGAATGCTAATGTACTTAATGCTAAAATGTGCTTAGCAGTGATTTGCAAATTTGACAAGTAACACAGAGTTCAAAAAATGAGTAAGGAACATTAGAAACTTCATCTGAGATAGTTCTTAATGATTGTGTCTGGATGTTAGAGCATTGCTGAAGACCTATGACATTTGTCAATATTTCACAGCTTTAGACATGCAGATTTAACCTTTATGAGTTTGTTCACTTGTAAAAAAAACTTAAAAAGTTTTAATCTGCCATGAGGTGAAATTAGTAGAGGCTTTTATCACTTAGAACAAAATGACAGTGACTAGCTTCCTTCAGCTGAAACTCTGCTCTGTTTCCTGGTCCCAGGTTTAAACAAACAAACATACATCACACCCACTTTTTAATGTATAGCATATAAAGAATCTGAAAGGCTAAAGGAAATTTTTCCCTCTGACAAAGACTAAATAGAAGAAAGGCATAAAAATTCATTAATGTGCAAAAGAGGAAAGTCACAAAATTGGGGAAAATCACAGGAATGTGATTGCCCATGAGTTCAACATTATCCAGAAATTTATATACCCCTTTTCCTATGTGGGGAATGGGAAATGTAGAAAAATTTTAGAGGCGTGATTAACTCGAAGACCAGTGATTTATACATGGTCTTCTTTGGAAATGAAATAGAGGGCAATGGTGTCGCAAAATTTGTCCAGGTGTGTTGACAGACTTCGTCCTTTCTTCCTGTGCTATAAGTATACTTAACAAAAGCTCTGGGACGGGACAAGAGATAATGGTTTCTTCTTTGCAGGGTCTGGGCTTTAGGCACATAAAGGAACTTTGCAGAAACCCTCCCTTGGCACTGGGAGGGGAAGAAACAGGGAAAGTCTGAGAGATCTGGATGCTGAGGTTGGTTATAGGACCTCACAGAGTATCAAAATATGTCTCTGCGGTACCAGTTTCTGAGCCCCAACACATACGTGAAGTAGCAAAGTGTGCACCATATAGAAAAAGTGCACAAATCATAAATGTTCAGCTTAATAACCAAGTAAGCACATGCACAATTTATCTATTCTACAGTTGATGGTCTTTTGGGTTGTTCTCAGTTTAGATGGACTAATACTGTAAGAACATTGCTGTTAATGTCTTTTGATATGCATAGGTATGCATTTCTGTTGAATCTATTGCCAGGAGTGAAATTGTTAGGTCATGGAGTATATATATATTATATATATTCAATTTTAATATATAATGCCAATCTTCCCAAGTTATCATAGCAATTTATATTACCCCCAGATATTTATGGAATACAGTTGCTTACATCTTTTCCTATCCCTTGGTAGTGTTTACCTTTTTAAGTTTGTCCATTTGAACAAATTATACTTGTATCTCGTTGTGGTTTTAATATGAATGTCTCTGAAAATAAATGAGGCCAAATATTTTTTGCATGCGAGTTGCCCCATTAAACATGTCTTTTTGTGAATGGCCTAATTAAACTCTTACCCACTTTTCTTTCTCTCATTATTTATAAATGTTAGTAGGGTACAGAGTAATTAGTCATTTGCTATATCCACATGTCTGTCAGTTTGCCCAGCTGTGGAGACTTGTGTGTTGCTGTGATGCTGAAAGCTACATCACTGGGATTTCAGATACCAGTGGGGTCACACATGGTGTACAGGTGTCAGCTGAGCTTCCAGACTAAGACAGACTAGGGAAAAGTACATGGCTAACCCACTCTTGAAACAATTAGACATTAAAAACCCTATGAATAGCAGAGAAACACTGTCAAATATAGTGCTGGAAAATGAGGCCCCCAGGTTGGAAAGATGACTGGGGGAGAGTTGCTGCCTCAAAGTAGAGTGGGTTTTAATGGCAGAAATAGAGTAAAGCCCCAGAGACCTCCATTTGCTGCTGTGCCATGATTCAAAATGAGAAGGAACAACCATAAACATCCATTAATAATTGGTATGTGGAATGTATGAATCTAGTAAACTTAGAAATTATAAAAATCTCTTTTGGGGGAAGCACATAAACATCAACATTTTAGGCATCAGTGAGCTAAAATGGACTGGTATGGGCCATTTTGAATCAGATAATCATATGGTCTACTACACTGGGAATGACAGATTAAAGAGAAATGGAATTGCATTCATCATCAAAAAAAGACATTTCAAGATCTGTCATGAAATACAATGCGGTTAGTGATAGAATAATATCCATACACCTATAAGGAAGGCCAGTTAATATGACTATTATTCAAATTTATGCACACACCATTAAGGCCACAAATAAAGAAAGGGAAGATTTTTACCAGCTTCTGCAGTTTGAAATTGATCAACCATCCAATAAGGATGCACTGATAATTACTGGTGACTGAAATGCAAAAGTTGGAGACAAATAAGGTGACTCAGTAGTTGGAAAATATAGCCTTGGTGACAGAAATAATGTTGGAGATCAAATGATAGAATTTTGTCAGACCAATAACTTTTTCATTGCAAAAACATTTTTTCACCAACACAAACAGTGACTATATACATAGAATTCACCAGGTCAGACATATAGGAACCAAACTGACTACATTTGTGAGAAAAGATGATGGAAAAGCTCAATGTCAAAAGTCAGAACAAGACGAGGTGCTGATTGTGAATCAGACCATCAACTGATCATATGGAGGTTCAAACTGAAACTGAAGAAAATTAGAGCAAGTGTATGAGAGCCAAGATATGACCTTGAATATATCCCATCTGAGTTCAGAGACCACCTCAAGAATAGATTTGATGTGTTAGACACTAATGATCAAAGACCAGATGAGTTATGTCAGTACTTCAAAGACATCATTCATGAGGAAAGTGAAAGATTATTAAAAACACAGGAAAAAAGAAAAGACCAAATTACATACCAAGAGACTCTGCAACTTGACCTTGAATGTCAAGCATCTACAGTAAAAAGAAGCCATGACAAAGTTAAAAAACGAAATAGAAGATTTCAAAGGGTAGCTTGAGAAGATCAAATCAAATATTATAATGACATGTGTAATAAGCTGGAGATAGAAAACCAAAAGGGAAAGGACAGCTTCTGTTTTTCTCCAGCTTAAGAAATTGAAGAAAAAATTCAAGCCTCAAGTGGCAATAGTGAAGGATTCTACAGGGAAAACATTAAACAACAAAGGAAACATCAAAAGAAGATGGAAGGAATACACAGTCATTATACCAAAAAGAATTGGTGGATTACCAACCATGATGAGTAACCAATGGCACTGAAGGATGAAGTAGAAGCTACCTTGAAAGAATTGGTGAAACACAAGGCTCTGGGAATTGATGGAATACCAGTTGAGATGTTTTAACAAACTGATACGGCAATGGAGGCGCTACCTTGTTTAAGCCAAGAGATTTGGAATATAGCTACCTGGCCAACTGACTGGATGAGATCCATATTTGTGCTTATTAACAAGAAAGGTGATCCAACTGAATGTGGAAATTACCAAAAGATATCATTAATATCATATGCAAGTAAAATTTTGCTAAAGATCATTCAAAAGTGACTGCAACAGTATATAGACAGGGAACTCTGGAAAATCAAGCTAGATTCAGAAGAGGACATGGAACCCAGAATATCATTGCTGATGTCAAATGGATATTAGTCAAAAGCAGAGAATACCAGATGTCTATTTATGTTTTATTGAATATGCAAAGGTATTTGACTGTGTAGATCATAACAAATTATGGATAACATTGTGCAAATGGGAATACCAGAGCACCTAATTGTACTTATGAGGAATCAATACATGGACCAGGAGGCAGTCATTTAAACAGAGCAAGGAAACACTGCCTAGTTTAAAGTCAAGAAAGGTGTGCATCAGGGCTCTATCCTTTCACCATAGCTCTTCAATCTCTATGCTGAGCAAATAATCTGAGAAGCTGGATTTAATGAAGAAGAATGTGGCATCAGGATTGGAGGAAAACTCACTAACAAACTGTTATGGAGTTTGTTATGGAGAAGACAAAACTTTGCTTGCTGAGAATAAAGAGGATTTGAAACATTAACTGATGGAGATGAAAACACAGCCTTCGGTGTGGATTGCACCTCAACATCAAGAAACAAAAATCCTTACAAGTAAGCAACTTCATGATAATTAGAGAAAAGATTGAAGTTGTCCAAGATTTTGCTTTACTTGGATCTACAATCAACACCCATGGAAACAGCAGTCAAAAAATCAAAAGATGCATTGCACTGGGCAAAGCTGTTGCAAAAGACCTCTTTAAAGTGTTGAAAAGTAAA
Source organism: Pedetes capensis (assembly GCA_007922755.1). Classification (NCBI taxonomy): domain Eukaryota; kingdom Metazoa; phylum Chordata; class Mammalia; order Rodentia; family Pedetidae; genus Pedetes; species Pedetes capensis. Next base: position 14,182 of record VMDO01032990.1, read on the forward strand.
GATGTCACATTAAAGACAAAGATGCGCCTGACTCACCCATGGTATTTTCAGTCATACCATAAGGTTGTGAAAGCTGGACACTGAATAAGAGTGATGAATATTGAATATACCATGGACTGCCAAAAGAACCAACAGGTCCATCCTAGAAGAAGTGCAGCCAGAGTGCTCCTTGGAAGCAAGGATGGCTAGACTGCATCTTATGTATTTTGAACATGTAGTCAGGAGGGACCAATCCCTGGAGAAGGACATCATATTAGGGATAGTGGCAGGTCAGTGAAAAATAGGAAGACCCTCAATTAGATGGATTGACACAATGTCTGCAACAATAGGCTTTAACACAAAAATGATTGCGTGCATGGCACAGTGTCAGAGAGTGTTTCATTCTGTCATGAATAGGGTCACTATGAGTTGGACCTGATTCAACAGCACCTAACAATAACAAATATCCATTTTGCAATTATTAAATAAATTTTGCTTACACATTCATCATATTACATATTTTAAAGAACAGTATAGACTAAATAAAAAAAGAAAAAATTTAGGAGTTTTATTTAATATGTAATGAAATTCATATGCAATCATAGGTTATATTCTCATGGGTTTTTTCTTCCTCCCATTTCTTTACAAGTATTCAGATAGTTGCATCCTGTATTTTGAGATTTTCTTTTCTCTCTATCCCTTTACATTATTTTCCCTTCCCCTCTCCCCTTCCTGAACTCCCAATTCCACCCACTGTTCCCTTCCTCCTTCTTTTTGATCTGCTTATACTTTCCATTCTTAGATATGATTGTTCATTTTTATATATTGAAATATGTATATAATTTTTCTTCCTTTAAGTTAAATTTAGTTGTCACATATGAGTGAGAATATATGGTATTACTCTTTTTGAGTCTGGATTAATTCTGTTAAAATTATATTCTGCCATTCCATCTATTTTGCTGCAAATGACATAATTTCATTCTTTATTGCTGAGTAATATACCATTGTGTATATATGCTACAACTTTTCAATCCACTCATCTGTTGATGGACATCTTAGTTGATTCCGCATCCTTGTGATTATGAAGAGTGCTACATTAAATATGGAAGTGCAAGTGTCCCTGTGGTATGATGACTTATCTTCCTTTGGGTATATTCCCAACAATAGTATGTTTTGTTGTTGTTGTTGTTGTTGTCAACTGCTGTTTAGTTGGGTCCAACTCATAATGACCCTATGTATAACATAACAAAACATTCCATAACACTGTGCCATTCCTGCCCATTACTATGTCAGTGCTTCTCTGCTATTCATAGGGTTTTAGTGGCTGATTGTTTCGGGATTGTTTTAGTATTGGGTTATCAGATCTTTCTCCCATATTTGTGGTGCTGGGATAGAACTTGGGGCCTCAGAGAATGCAGAGCAGCACTCTATCAACTGAGCTTAACCCTAGCCCAGGAGTGATTTAGCTTGGTTGTATGATAGTTCTATTCTCAGTTTCTAAGGTACATCCATTTTGATTATCAAAGTCACTGAACTAATTTACAGTACTATCAACTGTGTAAAGAGGTTCCTTTTTTTCTGCATCCTCAGCAGCATTTGTTATTGTTTGTTTTGTTTATCTTGGCCATTCTTACTGGAGTGAGATGGAATCTCAGTGTTGTTTTGACTGGCATTTCCCTAATGGCTAGGGGTATTGAGCATTTTTCAAGTGTCTATTAGCCTTTCATATTTCTTCTTTTGAGAACTGTCTGTTCAGTTCCATTGCCAACTTATTTATTGGGTCATTTGTTATTTTTGTGTTTGGTTACTTAAGGTCTTTGTATATTCTAGAGATTAGTCCTCTGTCAGAAGTGTAGGAGGCAATGATTTTCTCCCATTCTGTGGGCTTTCCTTTTACTTTATTGTTTCCTTTGCTATACAGAAGATTTTTAGTTTTATATAATCCCATTTGTCAATTCTTGGTACAGTTTCCCAGGCAATTGGAATTTTGTTGAGGAAACACTGGCTTACGCCTTTGTGTTGGAGCATGCTCCCTGTCTCTTCTTCTAGTAGTTTTAAGGTTTCTGGTTTTATGTTGATATCTCTGGTCTACTTTCAAATGACTCTCATGCAGATTGAGAGATACGGGCCTATTTCCATTCTTCTGCAAATGGATATCCAATTTTCCTAGCATCATTTTTTGAAAAGGCTATCTTTTCTCCAATGAATGTTCTTAGCCCATTTGTCAAAGATCTGGAGGCTGTAGTTGTGTGGGTATATCTCTGGGTCTTTAATTCTGCTCCACTGATCTTCATGCTTATTTTTGTGCCAGTACCAACATATTTTTGCCACGATGGCCCTGTAGTGTAGTTTGAAATCAGGTATTATGATACCTACCATACTTTTTTGCTACTTAGGATTGTTTGGGCTATGCACAGTCTTTGTGCTTCCATATGAATTTTGGGATTGATTTTTCTATTTCGTCCAGGTATGTCATTGGAATTTTAATGGGATTGCATTAAATCTGTATATGACTTTTGGTAAAGTAGCCATTTTCACAATATTAATTGAAGATCCATGAGCAAGGGAGGTCTTTCCATCTAGTATTTTCTGTTATTTTTTTCTTTAATATTTTGAAGTTTGCATTGTAGAGGTCTTTAGAGTCTTTGGTTAGATTGAGTCCTAAATATTTAATTTTTTGGTGGGCCTTTGTAAATGGGATTATTGTCTTGATTTGATTCTCTTCCTGTTCACTATTTGTGTAAAGGGAGTATACTGATTTTTAAGTGTTAATTTTGTATCCTGCTACTTTGTTGGTGGAGCTAATTAGCTCTAAGATCTTTCTAGTCAGATTTTTAGGGTCCTATAGGTATAGGGTCATGTCATCTGTGAATAATCTATATTCCTTTAATTTCTTTCTCTTGCATAGTTGCTCTGGCTAGGACTTCAACCACAATATTGAATAAGAGAAGAGAGAGTGGACATCCTTGTCTTGTTCCTGATCTTAGAGGGAATACTTTCAATTTTTCTCATTTAATATGATGTTGGCTATAGGTTTGTCATAGATGGCCTTTATGATGTTGAAATAAATTCCTTCTATACCTAATTTCTTCAGGTCTTTTATCATGAAGGGATGCTGTACTTTGTCAAAGGCCTTCTCAGCATCCATTGATATGATCATGGGATTTCTGTGTGCAGGTCTCTTGATATGTTGAATTACATTAGGTGATTTATGTATGTTCAATCAGCCTTGTATCTGTGGAATGAAGCCCACCTGATCATGTGTATAATCTTCTTTAGGCATTGCTAAATTCAGTTTGCCAGAATTTTATGGGGGAATATTGCATCAATGTTCATGAGGGAAGTTCATTTATGGTTGTCTTTCTTTATAGAGACCTTATCTGGTTTTGGTATCAGGGAGATACTGGCTTCACAGAATGAATTTGGCAGTTTACCTTCCTTTTCTATTTTATGAAATAATTTTAGGAGAATAGGTATAAATTCTTCTTTAAAAGTTTGATAGAATTCTGCTGTGAACCCCACCAGGACCTGGGATTTTCTTTGCTGGGAGTCTTTTTATTACTGCATCTGTCTCAGTGGTTGTAATGGGTCTGTTTAATTTGCTTATGTCCTCAGGGTTTAGTTTTGGTAAGTTATATGCATTAAGGTGTCCACTTTTCTAGCGTGCTGTTTATCTTTCTCTTATTGATTTGAAGAAGTTATGCAAAAATGCTGGGAACAAGTCCTTTATTTGTTTCATGTATCCCAAATATATTCTCTGATACTGTGGCTTTTGGAACTCCCTCAATAAGATACTTGGATGAACAGAATTTCTTATTTTTGATGTCATCTGACTTATCAATCTTTTGACTTAATGTTATTGCCTTTTACATCCCGTCTAAGAAATAGTTCCTTGTCATAGGTCATGAAGAAATGCTCCTATGTTATTTTCTAAAAGCTTTATCATTTTACTTTCACACTGCACAATCCATCTAGAATTGATTTTTGTATACATTGTGAAGTAATAGTGAAATTTTATTTTATTCTTGAAATAGATATCCAATAGATTGAACACCCTTTATTGAAATTAATATTTTCTCCTAGTATTCATAAAATCCAAGTATCTATATGTGTGTCAGTCTGTTTCCAGACTATTATGTCCCATTTGTTGATTCATCCATTTGCACCAATACCACACTCAGTGGAATTACTGTAACTCTCTTATTACATATGTAAGTCTTCTACAGTGTAAAACAATTTTCTATCATTCTTGGACTTGGCTATTT
>VMDO01032991.1:0-18425 GCA_007922755.1 Pedetes capensis
GAGAAAATTATTTTAAGTGAATGAACACAAGCTCAGAAAGAGAAACATCACATGTTCTCACTCATATGTGGGAGCTGAATCAAAATTATAAGAAGGAAAAAATCCTATACAAAAGTCAGATCATAATAAAAGAAAAAAAAAGCCAAGAATGGTATTATTATAGATGGTCTAGAAAATGCATGTAGTAGTTCTGACGATGTAAGAAGAAAGTTCACTACAGAAAAAAGTTTTTATCTTGAACAGAACTGGAACCCAACAATATACAGAAAAATATTACCATAAATAGACAAGTAAATGGAAGAGAAGTCTTTGATGAGGGGGTGGGACAGGGGAAGAAGCACACAAGAGGGTAAGGGGGAACCTATATGTATAATGTACAACAAAATGCATATATGGAAATGTCACAATGAAAAGCATGTCAGAATGAATCACATTAAGGTGTCCATTAAATATTTCCAATTAAAAAAACTGTAAAAAAATAAAACTTAACATATTCAAGATGCTGATATGTCCTACAAAAAAGGCATTTGTTGGACCCAGCATTTCCCTACCATGTTTACCCTTGGGACTCCTTTTGTCACTAGATCACAGTGATCATCCCAGGCCACATGAGTTGCAAAATGTTGCCGTTAACCCCAGGGACCCAGCAGAGGTTTTAAGCAGGAGCAGTGAGGCTGGCCCATGTTTTAGAAGGCTCCCTCTTGGTGCTGCATGAGTTGGGTGCTAGAAGGGGAGAGGAACAGCCAGAAGATTGGGAGAGACACCAATGGCACTGTCTAGGCAAGGGAAATGAGGGGCCCGCCCTTAGCAAGGGTACACCGGGAATGGCAATGGGGTTGAGACCTGTCTCATCTTTGAACTGGGCCCAGTCAATGCACCCGGAAGCCTGTCCACAGCCTAGGACTGAGTCCCATTGCCCCACCCAGTCCCCTGGACTGTCCAGACTGCCCAGGATGCCTGTATGCTGGCACCGGAGAAGGCTGGGTGCCTGGCCTCTCTCCACCCCAAAACCTTGAAAGGCTGGGGTTCTATGAAGCCCACAGTCCTCAATTCATTTCTCTTCAACGGGACTTGCAGCTGGATGGACCCGGCCCTGGGTTCCTTTCTCTTTTACAAAGCATTTTATGACTTCTCACTAGAGAGACTTTGTTGGAAAGGCTGGCTAGACCGATGGCAGAGATAAAATGATGAGATGGGGTGAGAGGGGAGGTCTGGATAGAAGGAGATGCAAATAGTAGCTCTTATCTCTGGCATCAGCCTCATTTCCTTGCCGTAGTAAAGTGTAGAGTCAGAGTCAAAGGTAGATTCCCCGTCCAGGCGATTTCTGTGGGGAAAGCTGATGGACACCTCTTTCCACATAAATACACACAGGGTGGGCTGAACAAGGCCCTCGGGCGCACAGAGACCTGGGCTGGCCCAAATGCTCATAAAAGGGAGCACATAGCCAATGACCCTCAGATACTCAGAGGCACGCATGCACACCTAACACACGAACGCACACACATGTGCATGCACGTGAACGACTCCATGACACTTTGACCTGGCTGCTTTGATGTATCCATTTGGACACAAGGAACATTGTGTTCTAACCGCTTTAATGAGATGGCTTTGACACAAAGATTTTTGCAGAGTCTAAAATTAAACCATTAAACTTTCAATGTAAAAAATGAGCATTATTATCCAGTGCTATTTGAAAAAGACATCTGTGTCTCACCACTTAACCTCACTCTTTGGGTGACCCTGGTCTTGATGGTGATTGGCAGAGGAGCAGAGGAATGAGGGTCCAGTCACGGCTATCGGAGGAGCCTATCACCTGACAACAAAAACGTGGTGATGTTACCTCGGAACACAGGCATCTGGGCACAGTGTGTGTACTGTGCCAGCAGAATGGTCCTTAAATTGTTCTCAGTGACAGGATGTGCTGTAGCATGGTCCGTCAAGGAGATTCAGGACACACAGGCAGGTGTCCACATAGTTGCTGAGACAGCCACCCAGGCACAAAGACACACACGTGCCTGCTTAGACCCATCTCATTTATTGATGGTATAACCCTGGCCCAGCGGGTGTCCTGGTGGCTCAGTCTCTGCTGGACCCAGACTGATGGCTGGGTAAGTGAGTCGTGAGGCCAGGGCAAAATGTGCAGGCATTTACAGCCCTTACAAACATGGGGCTGAATGAACCGCTTGTCTGGGGGCCGGGGTTCCCAGAGACAAACAAAGAGGAATGCTGGGGCCCCAGCCACAGATCCCCCATAGCCCTTGCCTAGAGCTAAATTACACATGTGGTCAGTCTCACAGACAGGCGTCAAAGGGCATGTGTGGGGTTAGGAGATAGACTGGTAGGGTGCAGGGCTCAGGGGCTCCCAGAAGCATGCTGCCAGGGACTTGAGGAGCGGTCCTGAGGCTCCAGCTGAAGGAGCTAGGGTGTCCCCCCAGTGCTGCAGCCAGGCTGAGAGAGACGCAGCCCTGAGAGGTCCTGGGAGAGCACAGACCCACAGGTCCCAGAGGACAGCTCCCAGTTTCCTTTCCTGCCCCACTGCCAATGACCAGTGGGCCCCATCTGGGGACATTTACTGTATCCTCTGATTTTTTTTTTTTTTTGTGTGTGTGGTACTGGGTGGCTGAACCCAGGGCCTCACACATACTTTGCAAGCATTCTTCCACTGAGCTGCACCCTCAGCCCGTTTCTAAATTTCTTATCTTAAGACAGGCTCTCACTGGGTTATGCAGGCTGCCTCTGATCTGGAACTCGTGATTCCCCCTGCCTCCATCTCCTGACTTGCTGGGATTACAGGTATGTGCCACCACTCCCCACCTTTGTTGTTGTGGTTGTTGTTAGGTGCCATCGAGTCGGTATCCGACTCATAGCGACCCTCATAGGGTTTTCAATGGCTGACTGTTTCGGGATTGCCTTGGGAGTAGATTGCCAGGTCCTTCTCCCATTTTTGCGGTGCTGGGAATTGAACTCGGGACCTCAGAGACTGTAGCACAGCGCTGTACCCACTGAGCTAAATCCCAGCCCCTACTCCCCACCTTACCCTCTGGTTATTGAGCTCAATCCTCCCCAACAAAAACAAACAAAACAAAACAAAAAACCATCCTCCGCCTATGTCAAAGAAAAAAAGAAAAACCTTCAACCAGATGGACTGACACAATGTCTACAGCAATGGGCTTAAACATAAATAAGATCGGGCACCCGGCACAGAATCCTGGAGGGTTTCGATCTGCTGTATATAGGGTCACTATGAGTTGGACTCGACTTGACGGCACCTAACAACAACAACAACCTATCTCCAGGCAGATGGGCTCCCTCCATCTGTCTTTCACTCACTGTCAGGAAGTTCATCCTGATGTCTTACCCCTTGTGTGCTGAATTGCGTATTTGTGAAGTATTCCTCCACACCCTTTCCACTCCAGCGCACGCCAGGTCCAGCTCTTCTTGGCATGCCCTGAGGGGAGATGGCACTGAAGGCTGCTAGGTCAATATAGAGTGGGAAATGGGGTCTCTGTGGAGGGTCCTAGATGGGACTGGGGGTGGCTTGAAGGTAAAAGTGTGGGGGTCTGACCTGCCTTACACTATGCTGCTGCCAGGGAGAATACTCATATAGACTAGTGGGTCTGCGCACAGCTGATGGAGGCAAACTCTTAGAGTTCGAATCCTGGCTCTGTCACTCAGTGCATGATTTGGGGCAAATGACTTAACTCTTCGTGTTTCAATTTTCTCATATGTAAAATGGAGCTGACAATAATACCATCTACAGCGTAGGGCCATGGTGAGGATTAAATGAGGTAATATTTAGAACAATGTCTGGCACACAGTGAGAGCTTTATGGGTTTAATATCAAGTACTTACTAGGCACCTGGTGCTTTGCATGCATTATTTTATTTAATTCTCACACCTTCCCTGAGGTTGACACTATAATTATCCCTGGGTTATAGATGAATAAACTGAGGCCTAGAATGGTTCAGGAATTTCTCCAAAGTCATTCATGTACCAAGTGGCAGAGCAGGGTTTCCAGTGCAGGGGGCCTGGCTGCAGAGCCCCAGTGGTGAATGTCTAGGTCACATCACCACGTGAGCTGGCTGTGTACCTCTCAAGAGCCATTCTTCTGTCTGCCTTGAGACTATAGTGAAGGTACCCGCGTTAGTGGCACCCTCAGGCCTGCAGTAGATAAAACCTCCACTCCTGGTGTAACATACCAGGCACTCCGTGCTGCGTATCACCACTCGCCCCCACCACCCGCCTGACCCCTCACATTCCTTGCTCTGGCCTCTTCCTTCTTGCAGTTCCTCCTAGACTCTGGAATGTGTGCAGGCCCCCGCCTGGGTTACCCTGCCCTCCTCTGGCTCTGGCAGGCTCTTGGTCCTTCAGCTCTCCAGTTGAACTACACTTTCTCTCGGAAGCCTTTCTTGGCCATCTTCCTCTGCAGTCCCAGTCTGGGCTCAGTCAGTGCCCTGAGCTCTCCTCCCATGGCAAGTTCCTCATCTATTTTTGTGCCTGTCTTCCCAACTAACAGATCACTGGAAAGCAGGGAGTCATTGCTCCCTTTCAGAGTCCCCAGTGCCTAGCGAGGGCTCAGCCCATGCTTGTTGGGAGAAGGACTGTAGGCATCAGCCAAACAGGGAGAGATAGGACCATGGAGGAAGGGATACAAGCAGCCATCTTACCTGGGCCACTCACTCAGGGCAAAGAGGACATTAGGCCAGGCCTTGTTACCAAGGCACTGGGAAGACCATCAGAAAACAGAAGCAGAGAAAGATCCTGCATTGGTAGATGGCAGGAAAGAGGGAAGAAGACTGGGAGGAGAGATGACTTTGGGGAGAGAGACAGAGAGAGGAGGGAAAACCACATAAGGCCCCCTCCTCCATGCTCATGGCTGCACATTCTATGGGTCTGAATAGTGGGATAATTGGGTGGCATTTTGGCACTCTTGGTATGACTGCCTTTGCCCAGGGAAGAGGGAGGTCCTCACTTAGACACCTATTTTATGACAGGGAGAAGTGGCTCTTTGGTAGGAAATGACTTCTTTAGCTCTGCCAGAGCCCCGGGCTCTTCAAGAGAAGACATGGGTTTTTGAGTGGCACTGCATTGTAGGGGCAGGCCAGGAGCTGGGATGGGACTGGCATGAACCTCAGGAATGGATTTTGTTCATGAGTCAGATGCTATAGCTCTATGTTAGTCTATATGTTTATTCCTGTTATTGTCCAGGGGCCTGTAGGAAAGTCTTAGGTATGTATTTCAGGCTGAGTGCAGGGAATTAAGGGAAAGGTCCTAGGTTACCCCACAGGCCAAAGCATTAAATGGTAGCATCAAAATGTGCATGGAGTCTAGGGAGAGTGTGGGAAGCAGAAATTACAATGGGTCCCCAAGTGGAAGGTGAATCTCAGGAAATAAGGTTTGGCCACCTCTACTCAGGTGGGGAACAGCCTTTCATTGGCAAGCCTGGGGCCACCAGGCTTTTTTTTTTTTTAAGGATATCAATGATGTCTTTTACACATTGGTTGATTCATTTCATTTAGAGAACAGGATCAGAGTTGCCCACTTGCCTAATACAAAGCTGAGTTGTCTCCTGGTGGTGGTATTAGGTGCCGTTGAATTGGTGTCCGACACATAGCGATCCTACATACAACAGGTGAAACACTATTGTTAGTGCTTCTCTGCTGTTCATAGAGTTTTCAATGGCTGATTGATTTTTGGGAGTGGGTTGCCTGGTCCTTCTCCCAAGCCTACAGCACCTGGGGTTCCCAGGTGGTCTCCCATCCAGGTACTAAGCAGGCCCAACCCTGCTTAATTTCCAAGATCAGACGGAATCGGAAACCATAGTGCTATGACTACAGGCCTGGTAGCTGGAGCTTAAAGAAATCTGGGCCCAAGTTCCCAGGAGATACCTCCAGGAAGGGCATCTCTGAAGGCATCACAGTAATGGCTGTGCCCTTCTGTGATTCCATATCTCTTGCATTCCTAAGATGGTCCAGTTCTTCTTGGCCACCCTCCTTTCCAGAACCATGGAACAGCTGAGACCCTTAGGACAGAAAGCCCTAGCCCAGGGCCACCCAGTGAAAGAGGAATACAGGAGGAGCCAGATGCCAGCAGGCCAGACACCCTGCTTCTTCAGGGCATTTTGCTCTGCCTGATAATAAAAAGAAAAAAGAAAAAAAAATATTTTCTCTCTTGATGAAAAGGTAGGGAGGTGGAATTTTCATTGACAGGCCTTTGAGCTGTTACTACCTTTTGACTATGGAGAATAGTGCTTCTATGAACACTTGTAACCCATATCTGTTTGAGTACCTGTTTAAATGCTTTTGACCTAGGAGTGAAACACCTGAGTCATATGTACTTCTGTGTTTAACTTGTTAAGGAACCGCCAAAGTGTTTTCCACAGTGGCTGCACCATTTAACATTCTCTCTAGCAATGTATAAGAGTCCCCATTTCTCTACACCCTCATCAATCCTTTGTTTTCCTTCTTTTCTAAAAATCATTTTATAGCCATGCTAGTAGGTGTGATTTAGCTCAGTTGGTAGAGCGCTGCTCTGCAGTCTCTGAGGTCCCTAGTTCGATTCCCAGCACCGCAAAAATGGGAGAAGGACGTGGCAACCCACTCCCAAGGCAATCCTGAAATAATCAGCCATTGAAAACCCTGTAAGGGTCACTATGAGTCGGACACGACTCCACAGCACCTAACTACAACAACAAGTGGGTGTGAAGTTGTATCTCATTACGTTTTGATTTGCATCTCCTTAATGATTGTGTTGAACATGTTTTTATGTGTGTGTTAGTTATTTGTGCATTTTCTTTGGAGAAATGTCTATTTGAGTCCTTAGCCCAGTTTTGAATTGGGTGGGTTGTTGAGTTGTAAAATTTCCTCATTTATTCTGTACAATAAAGCCTTGTTGTTGTTGTTAGGTGCCGTCAAGTCGTGTCCGACTCATAGCGACCCTCATAGGGTTTTCAATGGCAGATTGTTTCGGGATTACCTTGGGAGTGGGTTGCCATGTCCTTCTCCCATTTTTGCGGTGCTAGGAATTGAACTCGAGACCTCAGAGACTGCAGAGCAGCACTCTACCAACTGAGCTAAATCCCAATAAAGCTTTATCAGACATATAATTGACAAACATTTTCCCATTCTATAGGTAACATGATAGCATCCTTTGATGCACAAAAGTTTAAAATTATGATGAAGTCCAATTTATATACTTTTTCTTTGTTTGCTCATGCTATTTGAGGTCAAATGTAAGAACTCTTTATCAAATCTGCAGTCATAAAAATTCACCTCTATGTTTTCTACTAATAATTTTAGCTCTTAAATTTAAGTCATCAAGTTAATTTTGATTTACTGTTTGTACCTGGGGAGAGATAGCGTTTCAATTTCATTCTTTGCGTATGGTTATCCAGTTTTGCTGGTACCATTTGTTGAAGAGACATCTGTAATTTATTCTGGCAGTTTGTGTACTGAGCCTGGTCTGGTTTTACAGATGTGTTGCTCATGTTTTAGGTGTGTGACCTCAGATAGAGCCCTTTGTGTCTTTAAGCCTCAGTTACCTCATCTGCAAAACGGAGGTGATAACAGTATATCTGGCAGTATATCTAGGATTCTGTGAGGTTAGGTAAACCCAGAAGTGGTCTCTTCCCTCCTTTCTGTTAGCTAAAAGAGTATTACCTCTTGCTTATGTAAAGTCCAGCAACTACTTGAAGGAGCATTATTATAATCACTATTACATGTATTCTGTTTACGACTCACTCCCTCCTAGAGTTAAGAAAGTAAATCAGATATTCTGATCTAAAAGGCCACATGCTGTCTCCTCACTAAGTATTGGAAAAATTACTGACAATGGAGGTGATTCATTTCATGCTGATAATCTTTTGAGGCTGAACTCATGTTTTTCTTGGATTTTTCTGAAGCATTTTGCCAAACTATACTTCAAATGGCTCTCAGAATAAATTTCGGAGCTCTACAGGGCAGACTGCTATCAATCACGCTCACCCCAACCCGCATACCGTTGGACTTAAGACTTGATGATTCTGGAAAAGGGAGGTGGTCTAATCAAGTTCACAATGCTAGCAAGGAGGAAATAAGATTGAGGACCTCCTGTCACTAAGCCCTGTACCCTCTCCATTCAACATTGTCTTTCCTGACAGGCCTGCCCCTCTAACCTCCCAGGGTCCTCTTCCATTCATCAGGAACAGTCTGTGCCAGTGAATTTAGAGTACTGCTTCTCACCCTATTAGTTGGTGAATCACTTGGAAAATTAATTTTTGTATTTTTGAGATAGTCTCACCGTGTATGCCAGGCTGGCTTTGAATTCAAGATTCTTTTGCCTCCACCTCTAGAGTGCTAAGTGGAAAACTTTTAGTACTGATGCCAGGGTCCCAGCTCCAGAGACTGAGGGCATTGGTCTTGGGTGGGGCCTGAGCACCTGGAGATGCCAGAGATCCTCAGGTGAGTCCAGTGTGGCACCAGGGTTGAGGACCACGGATCCACTGTCTCCCAGACCTCAATGAGAATTGCAATCACCAAGGTACTGGCTTGAGAAGCTTTGTATTTGCTAAGCACCCTGAGTGATATTTGAGAATCAAAGGACTCTCCTCATCTGCATTTTTTGTCAGCTTCACAATAACCCTGGGAGGAAGCAGGTCACAGCTTAGCAGTTCCACTTGGCAGCTGAAGCTCTAGAAGCTTAGCAATTTGTCCATGGATGCCCCGTGAGTGGCACAGCCAGGGTTAGAGCCCAAAGTTCCTGACTCTGACACATCACAAGTGCCTTGAACCATTATGGATTTTAGTCTGGACTTGCTGAAGGACAAAGGTTAATTCCCCCACCCGCCCAATCTTGCCTTGTTTAATTCTCTTTGTGGTGGTGGTGTTAGGTGCTGTCTAGTCAGGTCCGACTTATAGTGACTATATACAACAGAACCAAACACTCCCCAACACTGTGCCATGCCCAGTGCTGTCAGTGCTTCTCTGCTATTCCTAGGGCATTCAATGGCAGATTGTTTTGGGAGTGGATTGCCAGGTCCTTCTCCCATTTCATTCTCTACTCCAGCCAAATTCATCCTGGAGAAATGCTGGCCCTCAAGGAAACTCTGGTTCTTGAATACTCCCTGGTCCCCAGACCCTCAAACTCCTCACTTTTTAGGACACACAGATTGGCTAATGGCCAACACACAGTGCAAGGAAATGTTCCTTCCATTCCCCCTTTCTCTCCCTCCCTCCTTCTGCGCTTTCTTTTCTTCCTTCCTCACCATCTCTCCTTCCTCATTTGTTTTTCTTATGCCCCTCCCCTGGCCATCTACGTTGACTAGAAGTTTGGGGTGAGGGAGGCCTGATCTGGTGAAGATGATCCTCAGACTGCTTTGTTGTTGTTGTTAGGTGCTGTCAAGTTGTGTCCGACTCATAGAGACCCTTATAGGGTTTTCAATGGCTGATTGTTTCGGGATTGCCTCGGGAGTGGGTTACCATGTCCTTCTCCCGTTTTTGTGGTGCTGGGAATCGAAGTTGGGACCTCAGAGACTGCAGAGCAGTGCTCTACCAACTGAGCTAAATCCCAGCCCCCTCAGACTGCTTTAGGAAGCTTGAATTCTAGGCCTTAAACAGGCACAGCCCCAGCTTTAGGTCTGCCGCTGATTGTGTGTGACCCAGGCAAGTCCCGTCTCTCATTTACAAAATGAAACCACTGGAATGCACTTGTGGTTTCTATACTTACATGAAAATCCTATGGTCAAATGGCATATAACTCAGAAAGCAAATATGGAACAAAAGCAGACTGGCTCTGGTGGAGGGGTGTGTCTGCTCAGTTTGCTTTCCTGCCTCCCAACAGCTGCCCCTGATGCATGCATAGTCTTTGCGCCCTGGCGGGCTGTATATTCATTTCTTGAACAATTTATTTTCAGAGAGGCTACCATAGCTAGCCTTAAAGGGGATGCTTGACAGTTCTCAGTACCAACATTAGATATGTTGCAGGCAGGGCTTCAAACCCGTGAAAAATTGGGTTCAGGTGAAGGTGAAAGTTTAAAATGTTAAAATTTAGAGGACTGTGTTCAGTTCAGATTTGGGGTTAAAATTTTAATCCTATGTGTTGTTGTTGTTGTTGTTAGGTGCTGTCAAGGTGGTGTCTGGCTCATAGCAACCCTATATATAACAGGTGAAACAGTATTGTCAGTGCTTCTCTGCCCTTCATAGGGTTTTCAATGGCAGATTGTTTTTGGGAGTGGGTTGCGGGTGCTTATCCCAAGTCTACAGCATCTGGGGTTCCCAGGTGGTCTCTCATCCAAGTACTAACCAGGCCCAACCCTGCTTAGTTTCTGAGATCTGACAGGATCAGATGCCACAGTGCTATGGCTGCAGGCTAATCCTATGTGTAGATAGACAACAAATTTTCAGTGCTATTTTCCCCTCAATTTTTAAATAGCTAATGATTTTTAAAAAGCTGAACTGGAATCCAGGTTTGGGTTCAGGTTCAATTTCAGAAACATTTTTAACAATGCCTGAACAACAATGGGTTCAGGGTTCAGGGTTCAGGTTTAGTTTGAAGCCCTGCTATCCATAGGACTTAAACCCAAACTGAAACTGGACCCTCTAAATTTTAACATATAGAACTCACACCTGAACCTGAACCCAATTTTTTGTGGATGTCAAGCCCAGAAGGGAGGTAAATCAGGTTTATTCATTGACATTTGCGCTTCTGTCTCTATCTCCAATGCCTGCCACAGGGCCCAACCTCAGTACTACCCACCTTGAGTCTGGTTCCTCTTTCCTTTCTGGCCTCTTTAATCCCTTTATGTATTAGTCAGCTGGTTCATCATTGTGGCAGAGACACCAACCAAAACAAACTTGGAGGAGGAACGCTATATTGGGGGGTTCCTAGTTGGAGGATTTTAGTCCATAACGTTATAAGGCATGGTACCAGGACAGGCAACAGCCAGTAGTAGAGAACCTCACATCATGGTGGATCAGGAACAGAGAGAGTGACCAGAACCAGGAGTTTGGATAAAAACTCCCAAAAGCCTGCCCACTGACCTACTTCCACAAGGGGGCTCCTGCCTCCCAAAGTTCCCTAGCTTCCCAGGACAGCACCACCAGCTGGGGACCAAACATTCCAACCTTTGGGGGACATTTTATATTCAAACCATGACACTCCCCAGTCTCTTGCTTATTTGCCCAACTGTCTCTTCCTAGGCAAGTGGGGAAACCTCCTGCTTTCTCCTTTTTTTTTTTTTTTTTTTTGTACAGGTCACCTTAGGACTTGCAGCTGCTCAAAATGGGAAGATTTGTTTCATCCAGAGCCAAGGGCTTCTCTCCATTTAGTGTGCTGGTGCTTTGAGTATCTGCTTGGTGATCAATAAACATGCTAGCAAATAGTCCAAGGCCAACTGCTGTGTGGGAGGCCCCAGCACCAACCCTTACCCCCACGGAGTATGCACACATCGTGCCCTGAGTCTCATCTCTGTGGGTAGAAAGAGGAGGAGGACGAGGTGGAGGAAAAAGAGGAGGGAGAGAGACTTACTCAGATGCTGCAATCCCTACTCCTAGGTGCAGCCACCAAGAGACCAGTGCCCTGGTGATTCTGAGGGGGAGCCAAGAATGGGCTGATGATTGCTTTCATCAGTAATGCCCAGATAGGAAGGATCAGTGGTCCTTAACCCTGGTGACACATTGGAATCACCTGGGGAGCTCTCACCTCAGACCAACCACATCAGAGTCTCTGGAGGTGGGACCCAGGCATCAGTAGTTGAAAATGTTTTCCAGGTGATTCGAATGTGCAGGCAAGGTTGAGAGTTACTACTCTAGATGGTCTGTGAACAACTTTCCAGACCTAAATTCCCTGGCATAGGGACTGTGGCTGAGGAGGGGGAAGGGACACTGGGGATGAGAAGAGCAGGCTTGCATGGGAAGGCAGTGCTGACATGGACAGAGCACTGGGGTCTGGCCACAGCTGAGAGGGTCGGAGAGGAGGGTGGTTATGAAAGCTCAAGGGCTACAATGGTCAGTGACCCAGATAAGGGCCCTAGGGGAATTGAAGGCTAGTGTGGAGGCTCGTGGTCCTTGCTTTGGGCTCCTTCCCCTAGAGCTCTCCTCCTCTACTCCAGTGGACAGTGCACTCTCTAGCCATTCCCTTTTCACTCCCCAGCAGATAAGAAAACAGGACAGGGAGGGTCCTGCTGGGCTCACAGCTTCATAAACAGCACATGTACTAAAGCACCCCTGCAAAAGGCAGATGGGGCTGCCCTTCACCTCCAAGACAAATCCCGTACTTCTCAGGCTGGAATTGCACACTCTTCACCATCTGGTCCCAACCTATGTTTCCAGCCTCTCCTTTTATCCATCCCCCCCATCCCGTGGGCAGGGCTCAGCCATACCCAATCGGTTGCTTCTTCCGCAGTTCTAAGCTTTCTTGGTCAGTGTCCTTTGCTCACTATGTACTGTGCCCAGGAAGCACTCCTGCCCCACACTCTGTCTGGCAAGCTCCTACTTTTCCTTCAAGACTAGGACAAATGTTACCTCCACTGGGGAGATTTCTCCCATGCCCTTCTCCCTCACTTCTACCCTGCTGGTTGGATAATTCTTGCCTGGTCCGCCCACTCTGCCTTCAGCATGATATGCATCAGTTCTTTGCCAAGCCATATCATGAGGCTCTTAGACAAAAGGAGAAATAGATAATACTCATCCTGCCTTTATGTGTACCTTTGCCATATTATTTATGAATTTTTTGCATTCATTCCTATTTTTAATTGTTTTAAATATGTCACTAAAATATTACTCATCTGTAATTACTGAAATTTTTGGCATAATTACTGAGATCTTTTGTGTTCCCTTAAATTTTTGCCCAAGGCAAGAGCCCTACCCTCATCCAGGCCTGGAATACTCTGTCCCTCTTAGCACCATGGCTGGCTCCTTCACCTAGTTTGGTCATATTTCAACGCAAACATCACTTCCACTCAGAAGCAGATTTGCACGTACACGGTCACTGATCTATGTCAAAGGCTTCCGCTGTGATTCAGTGGAGGAAAGAGTGACCTTTTCCACAATGGGCGCTGGGGCAATTGGCTGTCCATATGGGGAAAACGACCCTTGTCTCCTACCTCTCATCACAGGCAAAAATTAAATTGAGTTGGATCATAGACCTGAGCATGAAGGGTAAAGCATCTCCTGAAGAAAATGAGAATACATTCATGACCTTAGGGTGAGCAAAGATCTCCTAAACAAGATTTGAAAGCATTAACCAGGGGTTGGGGATTTAGCTCGGTAGTAGAGCACTTGCCTCACAAGTGCAAAGCCCTGAGTTTGGTCCTCGGCACCAAAGGATAAAAAAAAGGCATTAACCATAAAGGGAAAGACTGATAAATTGGACTTGCCTAACTTTAAGAATTTCTCTTTATTGATCTAGGCGCGGTGGCGCACACCTGTAATCCCATCAGCTCAGGAGGTGGAGGCGGGAGGATCCCAAGTTGGAGACCAGAGGCAGTCTGTATAATTTAGCGAGACCCTGTCTCAAAAAGAAAAAATGGGCTGGGGGTGAAGCTCAGTGGTCCAGCACTTGCAAAGCATGCAAGTGCCAGGCCCTGGGTTCAAACCCTAGTACTGCAGGAAAAAAAAAAAAGAATTTCTCTTTACCAAGAAAGCTGGGCATGGTGGCATATGTGCCTTTAATCCCAGCACTCAGAAGGCTAAGGCAGGAGGATAGACACAAGTTTGAGGCCAGCTGGGGCTACACAGCAAGACTTTGTCTCAAAAAAAAAAAAAAAAAAAAAAAAGAAGAAGAAGAAAAACATTACCATAGGCAGGGAGAAGATATTTAGTATATGTGTATGCACACATATGTATCAGTGATCTATTTGTCTATATATCTGATGGACTCATAGCTAGAATATATAACAAACTAAAAATTAATATTCAGTGTGGCTTGGTAACAACTGTCACACTCACCAACAAAATGCATACACAAATGTGGAATATCTATGGAAAATACACGGTAATAAAAAAGAATGAAGTAACACAAGCACATGCTTGAATCTCCATGATATTATGTTTAGTGAAAAAAGTCAGACAATGGTAAAATGAATTGACAGTGACAGCAATCAGAATAGTGGTGGCCTCTGAGGTGTAAACCGGGGAAGAGGGAAATTTGGGGTGCTGGAAAGGATCTAAATCTGGATTGTGTTTACACAGTGTCTACAAAGGTAACAAATCACTGAATGTGTGTGAATTACACCTCAAACAAATAGCCAAGAAATCAGCTCTTTAGGGAGGAGGCCCGAGGCCTGCCACACCCTGCTAGCTGGTTCCCTGGTGGCTGAAGGTGACACTATCTGGTCGCTGCACGAGAGACCTGCTCTGCTAAAGTTACAGAGCAATATGCATGGATACAACAGAACATGGTGTTGTAAGTGAGAATCAGCAGTTTTTCCCAGGAAGGTTTGGGAGATATGGTTTGCTGTAGTCTGCCTGAGGCGGGGACATAATTGTAAAAGAGACAGGAGTTTGGTGCTTTGGAAAGCGTGAAAGCCACCACTGACCCTGGTATCCTCGATCAGATGTACCTGAAATTAATGAAGACTTGCAGAAAATCCAGGACTTGACAACAAATCTTGTTATGAGTATGGTCAGCTGAGGAAGATACACTGAGTAGCCCCTCAGAACTAGATGAACTAATGAGTGAAGAAGCATACGAGAGACATGCAAAAACCATTGAGCGAAATGGAACCCCTAAATATGAAGCAAACCAGTGCAGGTGTCTTAAATTAGTGGTGGAGAGAAGATACAAAACAGCAACTTTTAATTTGAGCACAGTGGTGTGTGCCTATAGTCCCACCTTCTCAGGAGGCTGAAGAGGGAGGATGGTTTGACTCTAGGAGATTGAGGCCAGCCTGGGCAACAGGGGTAGACCTCAACTCTAAAAAAGGAAAGGAAAGGAAAGAAAAATAACAGAAAAGAAAAGAGAAGAAAAGAAAAGAAAAGAAAAGAGAAAGAAAGAAGGAAAATTTTTAGTAATGCAGATGGTGTTTGTTATGTTTTGGACCTGAATTGTCTCCCAGCAAAGGTCATGTTGCTTGGTCCCCAGCTGGTGGCACTGTCCTGGGAGATTATGAAACTTTGGGAGGCAGGTCTTAGCCTTGCAGAAGTAACGTCACTGGGGGCAGGCCTTTGGAGCCACGCCCCTGCAAGGTTCAGGTCTCTCTCTGTTCCTGGTCCGCCATGCTCTGAGGTCATGTGTAGCAGCCTCTGCCACTGCTGCCACCACAATTCCTGCCCTGCTACTGGTGTGGACCGTAAGCTCCCCAAAAGCCTCTTCCCCAATTAATTTGCTTGTGTTGGTTTTTCTGCTACAGCAATGACAGCTGATTAATACAGATGGAAAAAGAAACTATTCTGTACATTGGTACTCAAAGAAACTGTCCCTCAACTTTCTCATGATTGAAGATAAACACAATATGCATCTTTTTCACAGTACCCATGGTTTTTAGACTGACCTCTTGGCTCTACTATTCAGAATCCATTAAATTATCGATGGCAAAAACTAGTTCTAAAAATTGTGTAATTCAGGATAATATTGTTATCATAAGCTTTATATTATATTCTAATTTGTGTACAACCATCCTTGGATTTGGGTGAATATACTTACTGATCTTTCCATTGGAAATAACTGGAAGTGTAAAAAATGTTTTCTCAGACGATGAACAATACTACCTCTTTTTCTGTAGTGCTAGGGATGGAACCCATGGCCTCATGTATGCCAGCCAAGCACTCTACCACTGAGCTATAGTACTCCAAGCCCTAGAACAGTACTACCTTAATTTTGCAATATACTGCATTTGCTGGTGGTGTTTTTTTTTTTTTTTTTTACAGAGAAGCACTAGTTCTGCAGAAAACAAGGAAAAAAGATAAAATATTAAACTTTATTTAAAAAATCTGCCCTTTGTGAGGCTTTCTCTGGCCATCCTCTTGAAAACATCAACTCACAACATCACATTCTACCCCATAAATATATAAAATAAAATGTATAAATATATGCAATGAAAAAAATAAATGCAATAATGCCTTATCACTCTCAGCACACTAGCCTGCTGTTTTTCTTCAAAGCACTTCTTTCAATTTAAACATACTATATATGAATTTTGAATTATGGTGCTGGAGATGATTATTGAATATATCATGGACTGTCAAAAGAACCAACAGATCTGTCCTAGGAGAACTGCAACCAGAGTGCTCCTTTGGACATGTAGTCAGGAGACACCAATCCCTGGAGAAAGACATCATATTTGGGAGAGTGGCAGGTCAATGCAAAAGAGAAAAACCCTCCATCGGATGGACTGACACAGTGTCTGCAACAATGGGCTTAAACATAAATAAGATTGTATGCCTAGCACAGAACTGGGAAGTGTTTAGATCTGTTGTACATAGGGTCTCTATGAGTCAGACTTGACGGCACCTAACAACAACAACATTATGCATTTATCAGTTTATTGAATGTTTCCCTGAACTATACTATAAGTTCATTGTTGTTGCTGTTGTTAGGTGCCATAGAGTCAGGTCCAACTCATAGCGACCCTCGTAGGGTTTTCAGTGGCTGATTGTTTCAGGATTGCTTCAGGAGTGGATTGCCAAGTCCTTCTCCCGTTTTTGTGGTGCTAGGGATTGAACCTGGGTCTTCAGAAAGCACAGAGCAGCACTCTACCAACTGAGCTAAAACCCAGCCTATGTAAGTTCATTAGGATAGATATTTTGTCTGTGTGGTACATAATAAGAGCTTTCTCTTTCTTTGTTGGAGTGCCCTGACCATACTGAATTGGGTGCGGGAGTGTGTTATGGAAAGGCATGAAAACAAGCACAGAAGCTCTGGAACCACACTGTCTGGGTACCTGTCCTGGTTTTGTTTCTTAGTAGCTGAAGGGCCTTAGAAACATTTCTTTACCTTTCTCTGTCTCACTGCCACTCCCCTCAGATGGGGCCAGGGGCTTGTATGTCCTAGGACTCATGTCTTCAGGCAGCATTCCCACCCCTCTCCACACCTCCCTCAGAAGACCTAGCCCTCTGAAAAGGAAAGGCATAGTGTGCAGAAGGGTATTCTCAGTGGCTCTTCTAAAGTATACTAGGCCGTCTGTATCCATGGGTTACACATCTATAGATTGAGCTAATCACAGAACAAAAATATTCACAACGACGTATCTGTACTGAACATACACTGACTTCTTTTCTTGTCATTATTCCCTAAACAATACAACACCTATCTACATAGCATTTACATGATATTAGATATTATAAGTAATCTAGAGATTATTTAAAGAATACAGGAGTGTTAGTAATGAGCTAGCTGGGGTCCTTTTGCTCTACTTGGATGGAAGTCACGAGTAGGTGTGGAGTAGCTGTTCTAGCATTGACAGTCCTGGGCCCTTGAGTGCTAAAAGCTTATGGGCTGGGCTGACAGACTCAGAGGCTTATAGTGCCAAATCCTAAAAACTAAAAAATCTATGGCTCTAGGTCTTAGAAACCAGAGCCATATGGCTTTAGGCACTCAGGTTAAATAAAGGCTTTCTGCTCTGGCTGCATTTGCCACTAGCCCAACACTCAGCAGGTAGTGAAATCCTTGGCTCCCAGCAGCAGCTGACTGGAAAATTGAGATGAATAGTGTGGGTGTATAGCCAGGAAGGAATGTGAGGCATGGGTATGGCATGCAAATAAAGGATTGTATTTGTACCAATCACAGCACAGCTTCCACTTCCACCAATCACAGGTCTTGCTTAAGGGCCAATCACAAGTCCCACATTACACCAATCGCTGGCTTCTTGATGAATTACTGAGGAGGTTTTCCCCCTCCCTTCTTGAATGAGAACAGCTGCAGGATAATCTAAAGTTCCCTGAAGCTTGTCTTGTCTGGAGTGCTGGCTTCCAAGGCTGGTACAGATTGTCTGGAGAGGTAATGACTGGAGCAAGATCTCCGAAAGCAGCATCTATGGTTGTAGTGGTCCCCTACAGCTGCTGGTGTATTCTCAGAGCGATTGTAGAGTGTCCAAAACAGCCAGCCTGTCATGAGGGCAGTCTGGCCAGCTGCCAGAGAAGAGGCTTATCAACTGCCCATTCTCTGACCCAGGCTGTCAGGTATAAGGGAAGGATCTATCTGCTGCCATTCAAAAGTCTGAACAGCCCACTCTGTTGGTTTCACTCATTCACAGAAGAAAACATTAGAGGGTGCTTACAATAAAGACTTAAAGATAGTTCAACACAAAACCAACATTCTCAATAGCATTTAACAGTGCTTAACCCATGCCCCAGTGCCCTAGGGAGAGTTGGGTCCCTCCAATCTGACTCACAAGTATTCTATTATTAAGTCAAAAGAACTAAAATAGGTACTCAAACAGATACTTGGTCACAAATGTTGTTTTTTATTATTTTTAAAAATCAAAGCAGCTTTAATAAAATATAATTCACATA
>VMDO01032992.1:0-18453 GCA_007922755.1 Pedetes capensis
CAGTGGCATCATATGGTTGTGAAAGCTGGACATTGAACAAGAGAGACAGAAAAAGAATTGATGCTTTTGAATTGTGGTGCTGGAGATGTCTATTGAATATACCATGGACTGCCAAAAGAACCAACAAATCTGTCCTAGAAGAGGTACAACCAGAGTGCTCCTTGGAAGCAAAAATGGCCAAACTGCGTCTTACATATTTCGGACATGTAGTCAGGAGAGAACAATCCCTGGAGAAGGACATCATGTTTGGGAGAGTGGCAGGTCAACGCAAAAGAGGAAAACACTCCACCAGATGGATTGACACAGTGTCTGCAACAATGGGCTTAAACATAAATAAAATTGTTTGCCTGGCACAGAATCGGCAAGTGTTTCGATCTGCTGTACATAGGGTCGCTATGAGTCGGACTTGACCCGACGGCACCTAACAACAACAACAAGCAGTTGTTGACACAGTCTTTAGGAATTAAAGAGCCAGATGCAGTGGTACACACTTACAATCCCAGCATTTAGGAGGTTGAGGCAAGAGGATCACAAGTTCAAGCCCAGCCTGGGCTACATAGTGAGACCCTGTCAAAAGAAGGGAGGGTATGTGTATATGGGGGGAGATTAAAAGTTAGCATTTAAGAACAAGGAAAAAAAAGCCTTAAATACATGGATAGGGCTGGGGATATAGTTGGGTGGCAAAGCATTTGCCTAGTATGCATAGGCCCTGGGTCAATCCCTAGCACAGAATCAAAGAAAAAAAAAAAAAAAACAAAGAAACAAAGAAAGGAAGGAAGGAAGGAAGGAAGGAAGGAAGGAGAAAAAAGGAAGGAAAGAAGAAAGAAAAGAAAAGAAAAAGAAAAAAGAAAAAACTATATGGAACAAAACATACTGACAAAAATCAGTTGGAGACTTTTAATTCCAATCCTTGCTACGCAAATAAAAACTTTCCCTCACTACCTCTCTCTATCCCATATTGGTCTACTTATCTCTTCTAAATCCTGTACTACCTTACTCCACTGGTGATGCACTTGTTTTCCTCAATAAAATGTAAACTCCTACGGACAAAGAAATTGTGTTTTTCAGTTAAATCCCCGACACATTGCCTGACATGTAAGAGGCCCTCAAGAATTTTTCACTGTTTGCCAATGGTGAAGTAGCCTGAATCACGATGGCTGTATCAGAAATTGAGAGGCAGGAATGGATTGAAGGGGAAAAAGGACTTCAAGGTTTCAAGTATATGTTACTAGCAGAATGAGTGACACCAACTAAACAGAAATAATAAGGGACTTAATTTTAAAGGAAAGATAAAGGGTCTAGCAGTAAGTCAGTAAAGACAGCATTTTGAACCCACATTTACATGTTCCTATCTAAAATAGTTAAATTGTTTTCCCACATAATTGTTAGCAGCTTCCAAATAGACCTAGATAATTTTAGACTTCTGATAATGAAACAGGGATTCCTTACTGATGCCAATCGTGTAGTCTGGGGCTCTTCTTCTATTCTTTTTATTTCCTTTCCATTGTCAGGAAAATAACACCCTAACACTGTCTGCTCTGCAGCCTAAAGGAACAGGACATAGTGTTTCCTCCACATCTTCCTGCCTAGTTAGTTTATAACTTGATATTCAAAGTAATAGGAAAGGGAACTTCAGCAGCAACCACAACAAAGACCCAGTTCTACTTTCCTGGGCCATCCTAAGTCAGATTTGCTTCTGGAAGGAGTCCAGTTTCTAGAAAATAAAGAGAAAGTAAAGCCAGAAATTAATTCCTACTGAGAGGCAACTGTCCTTCAACTCTCCATACCAAGGTCTATACATCTGGAGAGATGATTACTCAATGCCATTACTTTTAAATTACTTATTTTTCCTAGTTGCTCGATTCTACATATGAACTGAACATCCTCCATTGAAGGTACATCAAATTTCTCTTTTAGGTAAGATGTCACACCAAGAATTCTCTTTTAGAAGAAACTGTCTCTTGAAAAAATATTTAATCCACTTCCTCTAAGAGTTTTTAGGAATATAAAACCTGTACAGTGTTGAGCCAGACCTAACAGTTGCCAGGGCTCACCACAAAAACACTCTTGTGAACCTCCACTGAATTAAAAATTCTGGCAAGGGAAAAGGAGAAGGACAGGGATATCAGAGACAGGGAAAGAAAAACAAGGTTAACTGAAGAGAGATTTTAAAATACGGTCCCCTCTGTGGTTGGTAAGTCCAGTTATCTTGTTCCTCCCTAGTCTGTTATTTTATGCTGAGCCCCTCAACCAAAGAATGTTCTATGTCATTCCTCTCAAATTTGAAGAGAACAGATCATCCTAATTCTCTCACCTTTAGAAGTTTATATTTCATTGCCAAGTCACAACATTGTAAATCTGAACTTGTGTGATCTTTCTCTTCCTCTGCTTTCTACTCCTGGCCCAAATTGAACAGAAGCTGCTCGTCCTCAGGATGTTGTTATAATTCTTTTCAAATGCTATCTCATTATAACTTGGTGATTGTATGTTTCCTTTGGCTGCTTTCATATTTATCACAGAAAGAATGGAAAAAACGATGAAGGACTTGAAGGATGAACAAAATAGGGAAAACTTAGCAAAATCTTTTAAAATAAATAATTTAATAATTAGTTTTTATGATACTGTAACAGCATCAAATTGGTTCTTCATTTTCTCCAGAAAATTATTTCTGTTGGGTCTCACCAGAAAACTCTTCACTCTGGTACTTTAGTTCCCTTATAAAACTGCAGATTCCAATGTCACAGTGAATCCATGAATCAAATCAACAACAAAAAAGACCTCTTTTATGCCTTCTTGTTGTTGTTTGTTTTCTTGTGGCACTGAGGACTGAATGCAGGGCCTCAGACATGCTAGGCAAGCCCTCTACCACTAAAGATACATACATCCTCAGCCTGAAAACATTTCTTATTCTCCTTTTCAAGTCCTCCTAGCAACTGCACAGTACATGGAATTTTCTCCATCCTCCATTCAGATAATTGGCCTGGGAATTACCCCTAAACTGAGAAAGGCATTGTTTTAAATCTTTCAGGAAACACAGCACATCTTGTGAAATAGGAATATGTGATCATTTCAGCCTCTAAAAGAGCAGGAGTCACATATTCACCTCATATCTGGAAAGATTATTTTAAGTATGTGCAGGGCCAGGGTTACAGGACATAAAAGCCAACAGATAACACAGAGTGTGAGGCAAACTTATCTGACCTGAAGAATTATCAGGTTCAACAAATGTTACTGCTCTGTTGAAAGATAAACCAGATCATATGGTAGGTCTAGCCCTTAAGTGCTTTGACCAGAAAGAAACATTAGTGCTTCAGGAACAAGCAAAACTGTGGTTGCTGATGTTCTCACAGTACAACAGCAGGAATCCCTTTCCCCAAACAGAAGTACATATATACATTTTTAATCTTCTTGCCTAAAAAATCTTCACCTAAAATATTGGCCTAAAAGGCAAACTTTAAAAAAAAATTTCATTATCTTGATCTCAGTTTAAAAAATCTGTAACATACGTACATAATACATTAAACTTTTTGAGCTAAACGCTTTAATATGGAATATAAATAAACAAAACCATTAAAATACTTAAAGGGACAGCACAATAGGAGCTTGTTACCCAAAAAAATGAACGAATGAAAAGAAACTTATAGAATAAAATGTACATGGTTGTTGTTGTTGTTGTTGTTAGGTGCCGTCGAGTCGGTATCTGACTCATAGCGACCCTCATAGGGTTTTCAATGGCTGACTGTTTTGGGATTGCCTTGGGAGTGGATTGCCAGGCCCTTCTCCCATTTTTGTGGTGCTAGGAATTGAACTCAGGACCTCAGAGACTGCAGTGCAGCGCTTGAGTAATGTTTTATTTTTTGGTTCATAAATCTTAGAGGTGCTAACAATCAAGCTTTTAAAACCAGCAAGCTAGGATACTGTGGTTTGCCACACAAATACCCAGCTTCCCTGAAATACAAACTAGAGGCTGTTAAAAACTGGCTCTGGATGACTCTTTTAGGAAAGAAACCAGGCCTCAATGATGGACTTGGAGAAACAGACCTGCTTTATTTTCGGCCAATCTCCCCCTTATCAATACCATGGACATTCAATCCCCAGGAATGCATTTATTTACTAGGATTCTTAAAACTGTACCTTACTAATTAAAAACAAAATCAGCATCCAAATCTTGAGACTGCTATTTAAAATACAGTCCTCAAGCTGAGCAGGGTGGCTCACACCTGTAATTCCAGCACTCAAGAAGAGTAGACAACATTGAAGGTTCAAGGCCAGCCTGGACTACATAGTGAGATCCAGCCTCAAAATATAAATTAATTTAAAAAAATATAGTCCTCACAGAGCATCTTTGAAAATGGCTTTAAAAAGTAGCATTAAAAATTCCTGTGGCTGGGTGCAGTGGTGCATGCATGTAATCCTAGCAACTTGGGAGGCACAGGCAGGAGGATCACAGGTTGGAGGCCAGAGGCAGCCTATATAATGTAGTGAGACTTTGTCTCAGGATAAAAAAAAAAAGAAAAAATGAGGCAGGGCTGGAAGTGCAGCTCAGTGGTAAGGTGTGTGCAAGGTCCTGGGTTTAGCCCCCCAGTACAGCAGAAATAAAAATAGATAAATAAATAAATAAATAAATAAATCCTTACAGTAATCAGCTACCCAGATACCTGCATGCCTTTTATACAATGAGTTTAAAGTCATTGAGGTCTAATTACAAAGTAGTATTTATTTATTTATTTATTTATGCAATACTTGGGGATTGAATGCAGGGCCTTGTACATACTGTTCAAGTCCTCTACAACTGGACTACACCCCTAGACCCTTTTTTACCTTTCACCTGAGACAGCGACTTGCTAAGTTATGTAATCCTAGCAACTTGGGAGGCACAGGCAGGAGGATCACAGGTTGGAGGCCAGAGGCCTCTAGCCATGAACCTGCAATCCTCCTGCCTCCATTTCATTAACCGCTGGGATTACTGGTGTTAACTACCACTGGCTAAAGAAGCAATTTTAAAAGGAATTTCCAAGTGGCTGTCCAGGTGTGTGCCTATCATTCCAGTGACTCAGGAGGCTGAGGCACAGGATTGCAAATTCAAGGCCAGAGGCAGCTTACACAATTTAGTGCACCAAACATGATGCTTCTTTTATTGAAAAATATAAAGGTTTTAGATAAAGTTAGAGTTAACCCAATATCATTTCTTTCTTCACCTCCTCATGTAACATGTAAACCTATATAGTGTCAGAACAGATAAAAGCCACTAGAAATATATAACAGCCCTTCATATTTATACATGCATACACACATATATTTATTCACATATATTTATGCATATATGCATACATTTTTACATATGCATATCACTTAAAATATATAAAGCAGTGGGCACTGCTTCCTTGGGGCAGCTCTGTGAGGGCTGCATGGGCTCTCAAGCTAGGTGGAAGGGAGACGTGGGCAAGTAGCTGCCTGTGGTTGAGCCCCCAGATGGCTCTGTCCCTGTGGCCTATACTCGTCCTCCTGCTCCTGGTCATAGCTGTCAGGTGCCAGAAGCAGGCTCAGACCACTGACCGGAGGGCCACCCTGAAGACCATTCAGAACAGCACTCACAAGACAGACGTACCTGAACACGGCCTTGGACCTCCCAAGAGGTGAGGACCGGCTCTGCTAGTACAAGTGCAGTGATGAATCAAAGCCTTTTCTACACTACGGATATAAACCCTCCCCACCAAGCGGATGTGGCTCTCCGTTGTTTGGTGTTCATCTTAACACTGGCATCCCTTCCCTGGCACAGTACTGCAATTAGTAGGAGAGGTGCTATGAGACATGTGGAAAAGCAAGAATGACTCCGATGAGGAGTTCCAGTGTTACCTCTCTAAGATCTGCCAGGATGTGCAGAAAACACTGGGGCTCGCTCAGCATGTCAGGCATATGCAACCACAGAGGAGCTCTTGTTTGACAGTGTTACTCATTTAGGCTGTAAAGCCATACCTGGACAGCCAGCAAGCTGCTTATAGGTATCATTCAGAAGAAAAAATGATCTTTAAAGATCTGACAGTCCTCAACAGATAAGGATGGAAGAACATAACCTCTGCCAAAGAAATGATGTTTTTACAGCATATACACTTATTTTTGTGAAAGGGTCATTTTAAGACCTTATGAGACTGTACTTTGACTTTAAAACCTCAAAGTAAAAAAAAAAAAGAAAAAAGTGAGCATAGAGTAGAGAGAAGGGCCTGCCTACCTTCTTGATCTAGAATCTTCCTGGGTGTTGCTGCAATGGCCACATTGTCTTGACCAGTCCCAAAAGTAGGTGTCAGTTAAGGAAAGAAAATTTAAAAAGAGTGTGTAACTCATTACAACCATATTTACAAGAAAATAAATTTAAAATTTCATTATGAGGCTTGTTCAGCTTATCTGGAAGTACAGATAAATCTTCATTTAGAAGTATTATTTGTTTGCTTTGAAATTTTAAATATGCATTTATGCCCAGAAGGAAGTGATTTTATTTTTTCTCTATTTTAATTACACATTGCTTTTCTGTAACCCACGAAGCATCAGAATAAGTCATGCTAACTACAAGGACAAGGTTTCTAGATCTATTTTTCTTGTAAAATTGGAACCATCAGCTGGTAACTTCTCAGGGACAAACCTAGGATATCTAAGTATCCTGTAATATGCCGAAAAGGTGATGTGAACAAGATTCAGAAGCATAGCACTCCCATTTTATGGACCATCTTATAACAAATGCCATGCTTTGCTCTAACTTTTGCTTAAATTGAAAAGACAGACTTAATGAGATGAATGAAAAGTTGCTTAATGTAACACACCAAAGCACTATATGTTGTTAAGCTTTCATGTTTATTCCCTAGCACCTGTTCCTCATAGATTCTGAAATATGTTTAAAAGACTGTGTAACTTCTTGCCAATTATGGCAAGAAGTTATAAATATATATATATTCACACACAGAGAGAGAGAGAGAGAGAGAGAGAGAGAGAAAGAGAGAGAGAGAGAGAAAGAGAGAGAGAGAAGGAGAGAGACAGAGCAGCTATGCCATTTATTTTAATAAACATTCATGAATGGTTTATTATTGTTAGGTGCTGTTGAGTTGGTATCAACTCATAGTGACCCTATGTACAACAGGTGAAACCTATTGTCAGTGCTTCTCTGCTATTCATAGAGTTTTCAATGGCAGGTCATTTTTGGGGAGTGGGCTGTTGGGTCTTTCTCCCAAGCCTATAACAAGTGGTGCTCCCAGGCGGTCTCCCATCCAAGTATTAACCAGGTCCAAACCTTCTTGGCTTCTGAGATCTGATGGGATCGGATGCTACAGTGGTATGGCTGCAGATGATGGCTTATTATGTATCACTTATTATTTCAGGGCTAGATTAAGGTAATCTATTAGAATTACTTATTCATAATGTTCAAACTATAAATTCTATAATTGCTTGTCTTTATTGTCCTGAGTGAGACTTTACTAACCAGATAAAAGAAACAGGTAGTGAATTAACTGTAGTAATTAGGATGAAGGCAGGGACCACTACCTAAAACAGAAAATAAGGGCTGCAGACATAGCTCAGTGGTAAAGTACTTGCCCAGCATGTGCAAGGCCCTGGGTTTGATCCCTAGTACCAAACAAACAAACAAACAAACAAAAAACCCTTTAAAGTTCATACATGCTCAATGTTAAAGCCAGACACTGAAGGCCACAGAGCCAGAGAAATAGCAAAGGTCTCCTAAGTGTAGGAGGACTGGAGTGAGACAGTGTAAGTAAAGGGTTGGAGGTGAGATGCTTGAAGTGATGTGGAGGGAGATCCAGACAGAAGGTGCATGGGGACCTTGGGGTGGGGTGAACACTTCTGTGAGATGAGGTGAAACCAAGTGAGAAAGATGTGGGTACTGCTCACATGGCTGGCAAGAGCCCAAGGCAGAGAATCATCCATCCACGATGAGAACTAGAGATCCAGACCCATCCCTCCCTGTGGCTTCGCCAGGTTCTAACACAACGGGAAGGAACTTCTGGGAAGCCAGGCTAGGTGGTGAGACTGGTTGAGAGGAAAAAGCTTACTCTTTGATTACCTTCCCTGAACAGGGTGACCGATTATCCTGTGTCAGTTATGCATGCCACAGTGCTTCCTCTAATGTCTGGTCATCACACTCCTACCAGCCACTGAAAAGGCGCTGAGACTTTTGGAAAATAGGACCACATGCTATGCTCTTGATCATGACTCAGTACAAAACCACTGTGGTGTCAAGCCAAAAATTAAGGCCCCAAATTATGTTCTGCCTTTAAAATGGGGCAAAGCCAAAAGGATACTGAGAGGCTTACCTCACTCTGACCTAGTGGGTGAGGTCACCTGGTTAAACATCCCTACTTATCCTTGAGCAGTGTGTTTTAGTTCCCTGCCAGCCGACGGAGTTATTCAAATAAGCTACTCCTACCCTCCTGCAGGAACCAGGGGCTACCTTACCCTCTTGGTACTACAAAGTCTGCATCCCATAGCCCCTGGTTGGTTGTTTTGTTCCTAAGTGTCATCTCCCTGCATGGCATGTGGTGTCCATTTCTCCTAGGCTGTGAACATATATGACTAATAAACCGCTATTGATCTTTGTGTCCAGTGTTAGACTTTGTGTGTTCAACCACACCACAACTCTAGGATGGGACTCCATCCCTCGCTAATAGTGTGAGGAGGAGGTAATTAAAATAGTGACTAAAAAGAATGCCATTTACTGGGATAAGGAGCAAAGCAGGCACACTGGTGGTTTCTAACAGAACCATCGGAGAAAGGGGGTTGGGGATTTAGCTCAGTAGTAGACCGCTTGCCTTGCAAGTGCAAAGTCCTCAGCACCAAAAAAAAAAAAAAAAAAAAAAAAATTATCCAAGAAAGTACTTCTTCTTCTTCCTCCTCTATCCCTGCTCTCCCCCACCCCAGCTGGCCTCGAATTCAGAAGCCTACTGCCTCAGCTTCCTGAGTGTTGGGATTACAGGAGTACACTACCAGGCCTGGCTTCCTCCACTCTTAATCCCACATATCAGTGCTTCCTTCCTGCAGCTACACTGCTGACTAGCTCTATGTTTATTTTTAGCTCCTTTGGGAACCAAAGAAAAATCACATTTCTATTAAACCATTATAACATCTTTGAAAGCTAGAGTCAGGGAAAATGGAAGGGAAGGGAAAATAAACATATATTTAAGAAGGGAGATATAGCCATGGTCCATACCTGAAATTTAGTGACTTGGGAAGCTGAGGCAGGAGGATCATGAGCTTGAGGCTAGAAGCAGCTTGGCTCTCTTTCTTTTTTTTTTTTTTTTTTTTGTGGTACTGGGGGTTGATCCTGGGGCCTCACGCCTGCATGCTTTGCAAGTGCTGGACCACTGAGCTGCACCCCCAGCCCTTTTATTTTTTTTTTTCCTTACTTCCTGAGACAGGGTCTCACTAAGTTACATAGACTTCCTCTAGTCTCAAACTTTTGATCCTCCTGTCTCCGCCTCCCAAGCTGCTGGGATTACAGACGTGTGCCACCACGCCCAGCTTCTTGGCTCTGTTTCAAAATGACAAAAAGTAAAAAAAAGGCTGGGGATGCAGCTCAGTGGTAGAGCACTTGCCTAGCATGCACGAAGGCCTGGGTTCAACACCCCAGTTACCGTGAGGGGGTAAAAAAAAAAGAAGTGAGCTACACAGATTCAATTTTGACAGGATCACAAACATTTCTTTGTAGATGCATATATTCCTAGGAGCAAAGGAAAACCGTAGAGAAGAAAAAGACACTTGTTTTAGCCCAACACAGACTTGCTTTTGCAGTGAAGCTCTACCACTCATCTAGCTTTATGTAACTGGCTACTTGTTGAGGCTCATTAATTATGCACTCTCTGCTATGAAGATTAAATGAGATAATCTGAGCATGTCTATTACATGCAATGGACAAGAAATAAAGGTAAGTTTTTTGAAAA
Organism: Pedetes capensis; assembly: GCA_007922755.1. Lineage (NCBI taxonomy): Eukaryota > Metazoa > Chordata > Mammalia > Rodentia > Pedetidae > Pedetes > Pedetes capensis. The sequence goes on from VMDO01032992.1 coordinate 9,939, forward strand.
TAGACATGAGAAGGAGAACATCAGCCTGTGTAAAGTAAAGCAGAATGGCACGAGGAAAATGATTTGCTCTTGTTCACCCCTGGTAATCCCAGAATTTACTATAATACCTGATTTATTTCTTGTATAATGAATTAGATTTTATCCTAACATGTCACACATGTACAGTACAGAATGAGTAGGTAAATACAGGCTGTTATCTGGTTTCATAATGCTCACAAGCTAATATTTTTTTGCCTTTTTTTTGATACAGGGTGTTGATATGTAACCCATGTTGTCCTCAAACTTGGAATCCTATTGCCTCAGCCTCCCAAGTGCTGGGATAATAGGCATGAACAACCGAGCCCAGTTTGCTAAGAATGTTTTTCACATTTTTAAATGGCAATAAAAATATTTCTGATGCATGAAAATTATATGCAATCTAAAATTCAGTGTCAGCAAATAAGATACTCATTCTGCAAATACAGATATACTCATTCATTTTTGCACTTTCGATGGCTGCTTTTGTAGTACATTGGTAAAGTCAAATAGCTACAAGAGAAAAGTTACATCCTACAAAATCTAAACTATTTCCCATCTGTCACTTTAAGGAAAATGTTTGCTAAGCTTTGGGACACTAGATTACCCACAAGAAGCATTTTGAGTCTTAACTCTTACACTTACAAATTTAGTGAAATTATATGTCTTTAACCTCCTTATGCCTCAGTTTTCTCATTCATAAAAAGTATAATAATAGTGCCTGTCTGAGAGGACAGATGAGGATTAAATTAATACAAGTAATGTACTAACAATACTTAGTACATAAAGAGTCAGTTTGCTTGCCTGCTTTCTCCCCTGTCATGGTGTCATCCATAATAATAAGAAAAAATGATTGCCACAGACACTTAAAAAACTAGAACTGAATACAAAATGACCTCACAGACAAGCTTCTGCATTATCAGTCATGTGAAACAGCTCATTGCCAACGTAAATGTCTGAGTAAAGAACTCCCACATTTGAGGTCATGTGAACTACAGTTTTGTAGCATGTCACACCTAGGGCTTCCAAGTTTAATTCTACTGTTACTTCTTGGTAGCTTACTACTTGCACAGCAAAACCCCAAACCTCAGAATTATAGTTAAATGCTTATTACAACATTGTCTCTTAGTTCTAAAAGAATTTTAGTCACTAACATACAATACTGACTAATTTAGAGGTATTCACTGTTTCTCAAGCATATTTTTAGTTCCTCTTTGGTTAATAATGACCACTTGGAGGAGCGACAAAGGCAGAAAAAGACGAATGACATTGACAAGCCTGTGCCAGGTATGCAATAAATTTACTGAGTCCTTTGGTAATATGAACTTTATTTTGCAATGGAAAGCAAAGTGCCCTTATTTCTTTTCTAAATACAAATTTTCATGTTGTACTGAAGTGGAAAGAACCTAACTGTAATGCAAAACACTGATCACCTGCACTAAGCCAGAAGACAAAAACACAAAACAGAGAGAACAGTTGTTGTTAGGTGCCACTGAGTCAGGTCAAACTCATAGTGACCCTCACAGGACTTTTCAATGGCCAATTGTTTTGATTGCTTTGGGAGTGGATTGCCACATACTTCTCCTGTTTTTGTGGTGTTGGGGATAGAACCCAGATCCTCAGAGAGTGAAGCCTGGCACTCTATCAACTGAGTTAAACCTCAGCTCCAGAGAGGGGAGAAGAAATTAACATACCAGAAAACAGAAAGAAAGGAGAAGCCAGGTGTGGTGGCCCAAATCAGCACTTGGGAAGCAGAGGCAGAAAGATCTATAAAAGTTCAAGGTCAGCCTGGTCTACACAGAGAGTTCCAGACCAGCCAGGGCTACATAGTAAGAGCCAGTTTCAACACCCCTTCCCCAAAAAAACGAAAGGAGAGAGAAATAAGCAGGAGACAGAAAGATAAAGCACCATTCACCTGTGCAAGTGGCGTGTGTTAGCAAGGACATTTACTAAGCTGCTGGTGGGTGAGGAAGGAGACAGGGTTCTTGCCTTGGGGGAAACTGCTGTCATCCTGTCTTTCTGTGTTCCTCAAAGATAACAATAGCAACCTGGGGACACTGTGAATACTCCTAAACTTGCCATTTATTCTAAAATTTTCTATATTAAAAGTAAAACAAACAAACCCAAACAAAGTCCCAAAGCAATCAAAAACAAAACAAAAAACTTGTTATGCCTAGTGTACAGAAGGAGCATTTTACTTTTCACTTTACATTTTTATAAAAACGACACCACCAAGGAGTCTATGTAACTTTTATAATTACACTAGCCCACAGTAATTGAAAATCTCCACTTTCCTTCCCCAACTTTTTTTTTTTTTTTGTAGCCAATGTCTTGCTTCGTAGCTCAGGCTTACTTCAAACTCAGGATGCTCCTGCCTCAGCCTCTTGACTGCTAGGATTACATGAGTCACCACGCCTGGCATTTTTGTTGTTGTTGTTGCTGTTTTCCCTTTAATGTTGAATAAAGAAAGATCAAAAGCAAGTGAGAAGATGAGTTGGAGATAGCTATGTCCATCTGATCATTCCCTCCAACACAAAAAAAAGTTTTCATTAACTCCCTGGAGATAGTCTCTAAAGGAACTCTTCTAGTCCTCTAGATGTATCCCCGAAGCCCCAACCCTAAGGAAAAATGATAAATCCCTTGCATTTTGCAAGGTAAACCAAAGGAAGAGCATCAGGTAAGTGTAGTAGGGCCAAGTATCTATAAACTTCCACAATTGTAGTCACAATTTTATTTATACAATTTACCCACAAGGTGGATAGGTTTCAGCTGAGCTTCCAGACTAAGAGAGACCAGGGAAAAGAAGACAGCAGCCCACTCATGAAACAATTAGCCACTGAAAACCCTATGAGTAGCAGAGAAATACTGTCAAATATAGTGCCAGAAGGGCTGGGATTTAGCTCAGTTGGTAGAGTGCTGCACTGTAGTCTCTTGAGGTCCCGAGTTCGATTCCCAGCACTGCAAAAATGGGAGAAGGGCCTGGCAATCCACTCCCAAGGCAATCTCGAGAAACAGTCAGCCATTGAAAACTCTATGAGGGTCGCTATGAGTCAGATACTGACTCGATGGCACCTAACAACAACAACAACAACAACATAGTGCCAGAAAATAAGCCCCCCAGGTTGGAAGGCGTTCAAAAGATGACTTGGAGGCGTTCAAAAGATGACTGGGGGAGAACTGCCTCCTAAAAGTAGTTGTTGTTGTTTTGCTTCTTTACAGTGCAAGGGACAAGTAAGAATTAAAAGTGCTTAAAAATCCTACTTTTTTGTTTGTTTTGAGGCAGGGTCTCACAATGTAGCTCAGGCTGACTTCAAATTTGTGATCCTCCTGTCTCAGCCTTCCAAGTGCTGGGACTACAGGTATGGGCCACCACGATGACTAGCTTAGATTTACCACTATCAAGAGGAAATCTAATAAAGTCATCACATTCAGGAGAATGGTGAAGTCTCACTTTAGCTTATTTGCTGTATGAAAGCATCAAAAGTTAACCAAAAAACCACTGGGTATAAAAACATACCTAAACTCTTTTGCCATCAAAAGAGCTATAGTTAATATATTTCTTATTTTTGCAATATTTAAGTCTTGTCCTATGGAAAGATTTCATACATTTTCATGAGAACACACTCATTTATTTAATAATCATAGGAAACGTTCACCCTTAAGATCTTTGTTTTATATTCTTCATTAAAATGTTAAGTTCAATTTTCATTTAAAAAATTCCTTTCATACTTGCCCAAATATGGTGTTCTATACACAGTGAGTGTGCATTAAGTAACTGTTAACTAGAAATAGCATTTAAAACATTAAGAGGAAAGATGTAATCTATTTCGTCAAACCATAAGCGTATTCTACCCACCTGTTTTAGCTAAGACATGGCATTTTATATGTTGTACAGTGAAATAAAAATAGAAGTTAACATTTTTCTAAAAGATTTTGTAGCTCTCTTAGATAATACACTTACATATTTCCCACATGGATGCGGGATTAGTTCACAAAACATTTTATTTAAGCCACACTCATATGTTGTAAGCCTGGAGCCATACCACCATGGCGTCCGATCCTGTCAGATCTTGGAAGCTAAGCAGGGTCGGGCCTGGTTACTATTTGGATGGGAGACCGCCTAGGAATACCAGGTGCTGTAAGCTTGAGAGAAGGTCCCAGCAACCCACTCCTCCAAAAAACAATAAGCCATTGAAAACCCTATGAATAGCAGAAAAGCACTAACAATAGTGTTTCGCCTGTTGTGCAAAGGGCTGCTGTGAGTGGACACCGACTCAATGGCACCTAACAACAACAACATATGTTATAGGGAGACAATAATGAATTTAAAATAATGTATTTTGGCAGAAGATACCAGGTTTAAATACTGAAATCATTATATGGATAACTCACTGTACAAGGGAAAACATGTTTTCTACAACTAAGTCATTTTCGTCACTTCCCCATAAATATAAAAAAAAAAATTGCCACGCCCTTCACTAGGATATCCTGGTAAATTTGGCTAACAGCAAAGCTAACTACAGATTGCCTAGATTTTTTCACTTTCAGTCTTACTACATGTTTAGACATGTTTATTTAAAAAGTTTCTTTAATCTCTAGGAGTATTTCGTGATACAATTAGTTTTACATTTTCTGAATAGCATATGAAGATATCTAGAGATCTATACTACTTAAGAAACCATTAGCTGAGTGTGGTGATACAAGTCTATAATCCCAGGACGTGGGAGGCCGAGGCAAGAAGATCACAAGTTTGAGGCCAGCCTAGGCTAAACAGCAAGATCATGCCTTGAAAACTCCCAAACTATTAAAAATCGATTTTGACTTGTACGATGAGTATTGAGACTCCTGGCCTTCTTTCTGCTGGTTTGGGAAGACAACTAGCAGAGTTAGACAGAATGTTTCTTGCTTAGCCATTAGCTCACTAGGTAGCTAATAAAGAGAGACAGATGTAAGGCTTTTTAACTAAATTTCTCTTCTCCAAAGGAGCTTTGTTTTAGCAAATAGCAGTAATTCTCCCAATTGGTGTAATTGCTTTCCAAAATTAACAGATGTTTCCTGTGCATTCTGCAAGCTTGTCAGTGGGATACTAGTTTACTCAAAATGCAGCTGGATTCTGACCTCACACAAGTAAAAGCAATATTTAACCTGACCAATATTTGCTCAGATGTGACCACCTAACTTGTGCAAGGGGCCAAGGATACAAAGGTGCTTGTAATCTCTCACAATGTTTATTATTATATATTTGGGGGGGAGACATAGATGACAAAGGGAGGCTAACAAAGTATTATATGACAGAATATGACTTAGTGCTATGCAATAGTAAAAGATCTAAGAGCCAAGCACTGTGGTGTATGCCTGGCAGCCCAGCTACTTGGGAGGTTGAGGCAGGAAGATTGTGAGTTTGAGGCCAGAGGCAGCCTGTACAACATAGCAAGACCCTGTCTAAAAATAAAAAGGGGGCTGGAGGTACAGTTCAGTGGTAGAACACTTGTCTAGCATGTGCAAGGCCCTGCGTTCAACTCCCCAGTACTGAAAAAAATAAAGATCTACCAAAGGGGTGCCTCACACTGTTTGGTATATAGTAAAAATACAGTGTTTGTTGTTTATCATTGTTAGGTGCTGTGGAGTTGGGTCCAACAGTAAATGTTACCCATTAATTTTATTAAACTATGAACAGTATATGCCAGGCAATATGCTATGGGAGTGGGGACATAAATATACAAAAATCCATTGTGTTACTCATTCTTTCAATAAATATTTATGAAGGGTCTACCCTTAGGGTCAGACACTGTTCTAGGTACTAGGGATAAAGCAATGTAACACAAAGTACCTCTCATTCCTACAGGCTGTCTGCTAGGAGAAAGACATGATCAAATAGATAATATATTAATAAGAATAGTGTTAGCTGGACATGGTGGCACCCTCCTGTAATCCCATCAGTAGAGAGGCCGAGGGAGGAAGATTGTGAACTTCAGGCCACCCTGGGCTGCACAGCAAGATGCTGTCTCAAAAAAGGAAAAAGATGTTCACAACCACTGTATTCTCTAGCTGGCCAAGCCCTAGCCAAAGATTAAGGAGGGTAAATAAGGAGGTCTCTATACCACGGCCCCTACACAGCAGACCACCCATGAATCCACTGGTGGTGGTAAATCACCCAGGAAACAACTGGCCACAAAAGCCATTGGCAAGAGTGCACCCTCTAATGGAGGAGTGAAGAAGCCTCCCTACTACAGGCCTGATACTGTGACACTCCCCCACACATCTGTCAGTATGCCGCATTGTGGGGGCTTGTGTGTTATGATGAGGCTGAAAGCTATGCCACCGGTATCTCAGACACCAGCAGGGTCACCCATGGTGGACAGGTTTCAGCTGAGCTTCCAGACTAAGACAGACAACGGAATAGGCACCAGCAAACAACTCCTGAAACAACTAGCCATTGAAAACTCTATGGATAGCAAAGAAACACTGTCAGATATCGTGCCAGAAAATGAAAGACTACTGGGGAAGAGTTGCCTCCTCAAAGTAGAGTCTACCTTGATGATGGAAATGGAGTAAAGCCCCAGGGACCTCCATCTGCTGATGTGGCATGACTCAAAATGAGGAGAAACAACTGTCAACATCCATTAATAATTGGAATATGGAATGTATGTAGTATGAATCTATGAAAATTAGAAATCATTAAAAGAGATATGGAGCACATAAACATTGACATTCTAGGCAACAGTGAGCTAAAATGGACTGGCATGGGCCATTGTAAGTCAGATAATCATATGGTCTACTATGCTGGGAAAAATAAACTAAAGAGAAATGGGATTGCATTCATCATCAAAAATGACATCTCAAGATCTGTCCTGAAATACAATGTTGTCAATGATAGAATAATATCCATACAGCTACAAGGAAGGCCAGTTAATATGACTATTATTCAAATTTATGCACCCACCACTAAGGTCACAAATGAAGAAAAGGAAGATTTCTACCAACTTCTGCAATCTGAAATAGATCAACATGCAATCAGGATGTGCTGATAATCACTGGTGACTGAAATGCAGAGGTTGGAAACAAAGAAGAAGGTTCAGTAGTTGGAAAATATGGTCTTGGTGACAGAAACTATGCGGGAGATTGCATGATAGAATTTTGTCAGACCAATGACTTTTTCGTTACAAATACATTTTTTGAACAACATAAACAGCAACTATACACATGGACTTCACCAGATGGAACATAAAGGAATCAAATTGAGTACATATTGGAAAGAGATGATGGAAAAGCTCTATATCAAATGTCAAAACAAGACCAGGTGCTGATTGTGGATCAGATCATCAACTTCTCATACGCAAGTTCAAACTGAAGCTGAAGAAAATTAGAATAAGTGTACGAGAGCCAAGGTATGACCTTGAATATATCCCATCTAGATTCACAGACCAAAAGAGAATAGGTTTAATGCATTAGACACAAATGATAGGAGACCAGACAAATTGTGGCATGACATAAAAGATATCACTCATGAAGAAAGCAAAAAGTTATTAAAAAGACAATAAAAAAATGTCAAGTTACATGTCAAAAGAGACGCTGGAATTTGCCCTTGGACATCAAGCAGATAAAGTAAAAGGAAGACATGATGAAGTTAAAGATCTAAATAGATTTCAAAAGGCAGGTCGAGAAGACAAAAACAAATATTATAATGACATGTGCAAAGAGCTGGAGGCAGAAAATCAAAAGGGAAGAACACACTCTGTGTTTCCCAAGCTTAAGGAAGTGAAAAAAAATTCAAGCCTCAAGTGGCAATAGTGAAAGATTCTACAGGGAAAATATTAAAGGATGCAGGCAACATCGAAAGAAGAAGGAAGGAATATACAGAGTCATTATACAAAAAAGAATTGGTAGATGACCAACCATTCCAAGAGGTTGCATATGAAGAGGAACCAATGGTATCGAAGGACAAAGTGGAAGCTGCCTTGAAAGAACTGGCGAAAGACAAGGCTCCAGGAATTTATGGAATACCAAAAGAGATGTTTCAACAATCAGATGCAGCACTGGTGGTATTAACATGTACATGCCAACAGATTTGGAAAACAGCTACATGGCCACTGACTGGAAGAGATCCATATTTGTGCCTATTCCCAAAAAAGGGGATCCAACTGAATGTGCAAACTATCGGACAATATCATTAATATTACACACAAGCAAAATTTTACTCAAGATCATTCAAAAGCGACTGCAGTAGTACATAGACACGGAATTACCTGAAAATCAAACGGGATTCAAAAGAGGATGGGGAACCAGGGACATCATTGCTGATGTCAGGTGGATATTAGCCAAAAGCAGAGATTATCAGAAAGATGTCTATCTATGTTTTATTGACCATGCAAAGGCATTTGACTGTGTGAATCATAACAAATTATGGATAACACTTTGGAAAATGGGAATACCAGAACACCTAATTGTACTCATGAGGAATCTGTACGTGAACCAAGAGGCAGTTGTTCGAATAGAACAA
>VMDO01032993.1:0-18424 GCA_007922755.1 Pedetes capensis
GCTGCACCTTGGCCAGGTCACCCCCGGGCACCACAGTGGGCGGTTGGTAGTTGATACCAACCTTGAAGCCCGTCGGGCACCAGTCCACAAACTGGATGCTGCGCTTGGTCTTGATGGCAGCGATGGCAGCATTGACATCCTTGGGCACCACATCTCCACGGTACAGCAGGCAGCAGGCCATGTACTTGCCGTGCCGGGGGTCACACTTCACCATCTGGTTGGCAGGCTCAAAGCAGGCATTGGTGATCTCTGCCACCGACAGCTGCTCGTGGTAGGCCTTCTCTGCAGAGATGACGGGTGCATAGGTGGCCAGGGGGAAGTGGATGCGAGGGTAGGGCACCAGGTTGGTCTGGAACTCGGTCAGGTCCACATTGAGGGCCCCGTCAAAGCGCAGGGAGGCTGTGATGGAGGAGACGATTTGGCTGATGAGGCGGTTGAGGTTGGTGTAGGTTGGGCGCTCGATGTCCAGGTTGCGGCGACAGATGTCATAGATGGCCTCGTTGTCCACCATGAAGGCACAGTCTGAGTGCTCCAGGGTGGTGTGGGTGGTCAGGATGGAGTTGTAGGGCTCGACCACGGCTGTGGACACCTGTGGGGCTGGGTAGATGGAGAACTCCAGCTTGGATTTCTTGCCATAGTCAACAGAGAGCCGTTCCATCAGGAGGGAGGTGAAGCCAGAGCCGGTGCCTCCTCCAGAGCTGTGGAAGATGAGGAATTCTTGGAGCCCTGTGCACTAGTCAGCTTGTCCAAAGAAGAGAAAGAGAAATGTAAGTGTGAAGCATGGCTAAGGAACAGGAAAAAATATGCTATGCTATTTCAAACTCGCCAAAAGCTTCATGAAGTCCTTGGAAGACTTTTCCAAGAGCACGAAAGAACCACATGGGGAAATTCAGTCTTTCTCCTCGTCCCTCTTCCTCTCTAGTCTCCTGAAGTCTTTCACATGCAGTTCTCTTCAGTCTCAAGACATAGTCATTTTTTGTCCTCATCACTTGTGAGCCCCACTCAGTTTCGTCCCCATGCTCGCCTGATTTAATGTCAGATGTTTCTGCGAGGACTTTTCTACTGAGATCAGCAATCTAGGACTACCCTTGTTGTTGTTGTTGTTAGGTGCCGTCGAGTCGGTATCTGACTCATACCGACCCTTATAGGGTTTTCAATGGCTGAGTGCTTTGGGATTGCCTTGGGAGTAGATTGCCAGGCCCTACTCCCATTTTTTGTGGTGCTGGGAATTGAACTTGGGGCCTCAGAGACTGCAGCGCAGTGCTCTACCCACTGAGCTAAATCCCAGCCCAGGACTACCCTTAGTAGAAGCCAAAGTCAATCCTAGATTAGCATTTGTCCGTAGTCTAGCATTTGTCGAACCCCTGATTTTCACACATACTTTTGACCACATCTTTGCAATAAAAGGTGGTTTTCTGGGGATACTTGTGGACCTCCGTAACTTGGCCAGGCAGCCCATCAATATGTTTGCACTAGGGGGCACTCTGCCTAGCACTGGGCCAGTTGCTATGAAAAATAAAGAAGTTACCCAGCTCCCCTGTCACTAGTCCTAGACTTCCTTCTTATTCAGGAAGCTCTCCCAAGGGCTGAAGTTGCCCTTCTCCAGTTTGTTTCCAGAGAACTCCATGACAGAAATCCAGATTTGCCTACTCCAACCCTCAGCCTTCCCTCACCAGTTTCTGGATCCAGTTCAGCATCAGGTCAATGAGCTCCTTTCCAATGGTGTAGTGACCTCAGGCGTGGTTATTGACAGCATCTTCCTAGCCTGTGCTGAGCTCCTCTGGATGGAAGAGCTGGCAGTACCTACCCATCTGAACTTCATCTGCAATGGGCAGATTTTGGGGTTCCCTCTTTCTTGCAGATTGGCTCCTGAACCCCAGAATACCCAGAAGGAACAGGGTCACCAGGCCATGGATTCTACCTTAGGGGAGCTATATCCAAGCTGCTGCTTTTACCCTGCCTGGATCTGCTTTCCAATGATGTGGAAACGGCTGTGGAGGGGTCTTGGAACTCAGTAACTAAGTCATTCTGTAGATCTGGAGTTCTAATTGGCTACAGCCACTGGAAGGCTGTAACTACTAATTCCAGTGCTCTCCAGTGATGGAATAGGACTTGCTGTGTATTTGGGGACAAGGCTAAGGCAGGGACTGATCACCACTCATCAATCACAGGTAGGCTCCAGGTCCACAAATACCACTGGAGGCACATGTTTTCCAGCCCCTGTTTCACTAAAGAAGGTATTGAGGGGTTAATCCCATCCTCCAAGGTCTTGTCACTGGGCATCTGTCATCTGGTTGGATCCCATGTTCCAAGTAGTAGAGCTCCCAGCAGGCATTGCCAATCTGCACACCGGCCTGCTCCATGTGGACCAAGGTGCACTCAGGCTGAGTGGGCAAAGGGCAGAGAACAGCCTTAGAGAGAAGTGTATCGTGGCTGGACACGGTTCCTGCCTGCTCTCCTTGAGTGGTTGGCTGAGGGTCAAGTTTCCTGGACTCTGCTCTCTTTGTCCCATCTCCTGTGACTAAGCATTTACTGGGGGCATTGAGGATCAACGGGGAGGAAACAGTTATGGGCAGATCTAAGATTATAGAGGCTTGCTCAGTGACTAAGCATCTCAATGGGGAAAGTGGAGGGGATGGGACAAGTCTGGCAGAGCGCGATAGTCAAACCACCCATGTTCGAAAAGAAATGAGGAGCCACTGGCAAGGGAAGCAAGGGAAAATATTACAGAAGGAAAGGAAGCAAGGGAAAAGATTAACACTGAATTTGGGATGATGGTTCTCGCTGGTAGGGGAGGGAGCTGAGTGCAATTGGAGAAGAAGAATTCTGTTCCTCAGGCATGGTAGCTGGTATTCATTACATTATTCCTGACACCTTTTTGCATGGCTGAAATAGTTCATATTTTTAAGTGAGGATGCTTTCTCTGTAAATTTAACACATCATTAACTTTTAAAATATGATGCAAGAGTCCTGATTGATGATGTTTAGAGGATTGAGATTAACCCATAAGTAATGTGTATCCCAATTCCATGACTTGTCTACATATTTTGAGCAAGACTCTTACCCTTTTTGCCAGCATTGTCCCTGTGAAATGGGGGCCATAATAAGAATCCTCTCCCAGAATGAATGACTGTGAGAGTGGAACGAAAGGATGCATACAAGGTGCCTGGCCCCCTGCTTTACACATAGTAAGGTGTGCCGTATATGTTCTAGTGCCCAATCAATTTCTCATCCCCTAATCCTCGTGTCATGATAAGAGAAGGTAGTAAGTTGAGCTGGAAGGGATTTGAGGATGAGGGGATTCAAGAACTCCCCAGGTCAGAGGTATAGGTGGTGCTGATGGGCCCTTGCCCATAACTTGGCAAAGCCAGCACCAGCTGTTATATCACTGAGCCTGCCCCAGATCTGCCCTTGAACCCAGGTACTGCCTTGGTCTTTGGAACTGCCAGCTTACGGAGTGTCTCTGGCCTCCTGGGGATCAATGCTCCATACTGTGGCAGGTTTAGGGCACAGAACTTGGTCTCTGGAGTCACACAGACCTGGCATGAATGACCTTGGACATGTTACTTCACCTCAGCTTCCAGAGCTCCTTTTTCTTGATGGTAAAAATGTGATTGGGAGAAGGACCCGGCAACCCACTCCCAAAAACACAATCAGCCATTGAAAGCCCTAGGAATAGCAGAGAAGCACGACAGTAGTGTTTCATCTGTCATACATAGGGTCCCTATGAGTTGAGCACCAACTCGACGGTACTAACAACAACAAAAATGTTATAACTCTTACCTGGCCTGCTTTGTTGTATTGTTTAGCTCCCATTTAATAAGCACTCATTAAACGCCAGGCACTGCATTAGGCACTTCTCATACATTATCTCATCTAATCTTCACAGTGGGTTGGGATTTAGCTCAGTGGGTAGAGCACTGCGCTGCAGTCTCTGAGGTCCCAAGTTCAATTCCCAGCACCGCAAAAATGGGAGAAGGACCTGGCAATCCACTCCCAAGGCAATCCCGAAACAGTCAGCCATTGAAAACCCTATGAGGGTTGCTATGAGTCAGTACCTAACAGCACCTAACAACAACAACAACAACAACAATCTTCACAGCGATCCCTTTAGGTACATACCTTTATTACTCTATTTTATAGATTAAGAAACTGACTCTCTTTAAGGTTAAACAGCCTGCTCAAGGTCATGAGCAAAAGCAAGCATATTCAGAGCAGGGACAGCCTGGCTCAAACCATGCTCTTGACTGCTCTTCTATCCTGGCAGGGACATAATTAAAGATATCAAATGTGCCCCCTACGCAGCATAGCCTGGGCTCTAGATAAATGGAGCACCTCCCTCTCCCACCCTCCCTCTCCCACTGATCTGTAACTGAAATGAGGGGTCAGGCAAAGTTGCAGCAGATGGGCAGAGCTAAAGGGGAAACCAGGGACCAGCAGTGTCCATGGAGGACATGTCCCCACAGCTGGGAGGAGAGACCAGAACCCAGCAGCAAATCTGCATCCGTGGCAGGACACAGAGTTTAGAGATTCAGCCAGTGCAGAAAGTGCCACATTTTCTGCTGAAGTCCTATTTACCCCACATTTGCCACCCCTAAATTTAGAGCCCTTCAGCAGCCCTGCTCCAGAGCCTAGGTTCAGGCCTGGTAACCATTGTCCTTTCTTTCCCCGCCCTGGTGCGTGCTCCCCAAAACCAGCGCACTCGGAGGCCACATTCACATTGAGAAGTCTCTTCCACCCTCCCTCCCGCACTTCACCTTACCACACACTCCATGAACACCTGGACTCCCAAGGCTCGGTCACTCCAGCCATCTGGGCTACTTAAAATTCTTCTACTAGGCTTTTGGAGTTGGCCATCGTGGAGTCAGCCTAGGTACCACTGGGCCCTCACTTGCATGCTCGGCCGCCCTCCCCACTCACCATGTTGCCTGCCTGGGAGCCAACTGGGGTCCATTGTCTGTGTGCTCGCAGCTGGACAGGAGTAAGGACGGATATGGGAGAGATGTGGGACGAGATGCTCTGGTCACTTTCAGAGGGGAATGTTGGAAATGGTGACCCCAGGAAGGTCGGCCTGTTGACTTGGTTACAGAGTAGCAGGCAAACATTGGGCCTGGGTCCAAACAGTAGGGCCAGCTAGGGTGGGCAGAGGAGGGACCAGAGCTAGTAACACTGTGCAGGTATCCAGGTTCCTGGGTACCTGGTGGCTATTGCTAGCGACATAATCCCTTTTCCTGGAGGCAGTCAGCCCTCACAGGGGCGAGATTATTTAGAAATCAAGACCCCTTAGCTCCAGCGCCACCACCACCCCCTGGAGTTGACAAAGGCTAGAAGTAGTGTGCATGGGACTAGGAAGTCTGCAGTGATCCAGAAATAATGGGTCCTGGGGCAAGAGCTCAAGCCCAAGGCACTCCAGGTGGAAACTCAGAATGTCATAGAACACAGGAATCTACAATCTCAGGGACCCCCATGGCTAATGCCTATGAGCACGTGGCTTCATTTGGCCTCAGTTTTCTCATCTGCAGAATGGGGGAAGGGAATATTGTGAGGTTCAAACAAGATAAACTTTCTTAAGTCCTTAGTGTGGAATTGCCATTGTTCTCCACAGGCCAAGCAGGGTCTCAGGGCTATTCTTAAATGTCTTCCCCAAATTCATTGCAAGTCATATGTGCGCTCTCCTGGCCTTATGTCCCCACAGGAGTCTCCCTATGGTCTGGGCAACGTTCTGAAATGAAAATGTTAATCTCTAGCATTTGTAACTTGCTTCATAATTCTTTTTATTTTTATCTTTATTTTATTAATTAATTTATTTGCAGTGCTAGGGGATTGAACCCAGGGCCTGGTGCATGATAGGCAAGTGTTCTACCATGGAGCTGCACTTCTAGCCCCGTCTTTATTTTTTATTATTTTGAGATAGGAGTCTCACTAAGTTCTGAGACAGGCTACCTTTGGCGTTGAACTTGTAATCCTCCGGCCTGAGCCTTCTGAGTCCCTGAGATTACAGGCATGTGCCACAGCGCTCAACTTCCGTCTCTGCTTTATAATTCTTCTTTTTTTTTTTTTTTTCCTTGTGGTACTGGGGATCAAACCAACTGAGCTAAACCCCTTGCCCTGCTTTATAATTCTTAAGGCAGCTTTGCCCTTTGTCTGCTCTGAGTCTCTCAGGAGCTTTGTTAGGTAAGAAAGAGGTCTTCCCATTCCCATGACAAAGAAAAGGAAATTGAGGTCTCTGGTGTCCTGCTCAAGGTCACATGGGCTTCATTAGTGGTGGAATTAAGATTCATCTGAGAGCCAGGCTTGGTGGCTCACACTTAAAATCCCAGCAATTTGGGAGGTGGAGGCAGGAGGGTCACATGTTTGAGGTCTGTGGCAGCCTGTATATTTTAGCGAGACCCTATCTCAAGGTAAAAAATTTGAAAAATGACCAGTTGTGGTGATGTGTAATTCCAGTATTTGGGAGGCTGACGCAGGAGGATCAATGTGAATTTGAGTCTAGCCTGGTCTACATAGTGAGTTCTAGGCCAGCCTGGGCTACCCAGTGAGACCCTGTGCTAAAAGAAACCAACCAAATAAATAAATTTAATACTAATAAAAATGGTTTGATGGGTGCAGCCCAGTGGCAGAGCACATGCAAAGTCTGTGTGAGGCCCTGGGTTCAACTCCCAAGTAACACAAAGAAAAGAAAAAAAGAAAAAAAGTTTCATCTGGGACTCGGGCTCTGCTTCTCTTTCCACATGGCAGAATGTTCAAGGCCCTGAAGCCCCTCCTACATCTTTATCTCCTTCCTTACAGTCTTCAGATCCATGGCCAACCAGGGTCACTCCCTGAAGAGATATTCTCAACTCTCTTGCCTCTGTCTAGCTTCAGCATCCTTATTTGACTAAACCACAGCCCTGGTTAAATCCATTTTCACCAACTCTGTGCCTGCACTCACCCAACTAAACAGTGGCTGTAGAAAAAAATAGAACAATACCCACATATAATACCCTGACCTATAATACCCTGACCACATATAATACTCTGACCTCACATGAATAACCCTAGCCTCCAATACACCCAGATGCTGCCTGGATACCACACTACATTTCTCCAGTTCCTTCTCCAGATAGCAACCACAGCCAGGAATAGGGGTGGTAGATGGGGCAACTAAAAGTATTTTATTTAGCAACTCTATTCAGGAAGTAGTTTCCAATGTGAAGTTCCAGCAACTGTGGCCAACAGTAGAATTATGTGAGATGGGGTCTTTTTCAGAGCCCCACAGCCTCCATCGTCCACATGCTAGGAAATGACCCAGAATCTCCAGATGGTGACTCTGGCTCTGGCTATGGACTGTAGTCTCCAAAGCCAGAACACGTCTCTCTTTCTTCTGGAACTAAGAGACCCAGGGGGAAGACACAGGAAATCAATACATCAAAGGTCAGTAGGCCAGTCCTACCATGAGATTGGTCTAGGAAGCCAGAGCCATCAGGAGTTATTCTCCAGATGGAGGGATTTGGACCCCACAAGGCCTCCTGGGCCCCAAATTCTCTTGTATACCCCTTAAATTTGTTCTATTAGGCTTTTGGAGTTGGCCATCGTGGAGTCAGCCTAGGTGCCACCAACTCTACAACCCAAATGGCATGTGAGTGTCTTAGGTAAAACAGAGTTTAAAGAGACTGTTGTTGTTAGGTGCCGTCAAGTCAGTATCCGACTCATAGCAACCCTATGTACAATAGGGGAAACACTATTGTCAGTGCTTCTCTGGTATTCATAGGGTTTTCAATGGCAGATTGATTTTTGGGAGTGGGTTGCCACTTCCTTCTCCCGAGCCTACAGTATCTGGTGTTCCCAGGCGGTCTTCCATTCAAGTACTAACCAGGCCCAACCCTGCTTAGCTTCTGAGATCTGATGGGATCGGATGCCACAGGGGTACAGCTGCAGGCTTAAAGAGACTGAGGTTTTAAAAGCATATGATTGTATCTAGGTCATAAAATAAGACACAGTTGCCAGGGACAGTGGTGCATTTCTAGTAATCCCAGTGATTTGGGAGGCAAAAGCAGGAAGATCACAGATTTGAAGCCAGAGGGAGCCTGCATAAGTTAGCAAGACCTTGTCTCAAAATAAAAAATAAAAAATAGGCAAGGGATGCAGCCCAGTAGCGGAGTGCTTGTAAAGTAGGCGCAAGGCCCTCCATTCAACCTCCAGAACCGAAAAGGGGGTAGGGGGGCAGTCAATACTCTTAATTGCCTCAACAAATATTTATTGAATGGCTGCTACATTCTAAGCACTGGTCCAGGTGCCAGGGATACAGCAGTGGGCAAGAAGGTCCTCTTATTGAGCTTACATTTTTTTGTGGGGAAGAGACAGGCAAAAAACAAACAATAAAATTTCAGATGTCTATAGCATGTGAGGGCTGGGATTTAGCTCAGTTGGTAGAGCGCTGCGCTGCAGTCTCTGAGGTCCCGAGTTCAATTCCCAGCACCGCAAAAATGGGAGAAGGACCTGGCAATCCACTCCCAATGCAATCCCAAAACAATCAGCCATTGAAAACCCTATGAGGGTCGCTATGAGTCGGATACTGACTCAACGGCACCTAACAACAACAACATAGCATGTGAAGAAAACAAAACAGGCTAAGGGGGTGGAAAGACACGGGAGGCTACTATTTTAGAATGAACCAGAGAAGGAACAGCTCTCTAAGAGGGTGGTGATTGAGCTGAGACCTGAATGAGGAGTCAGCCATGGCAAGACCTATAAAACAGTGCTCTAGGCAGAGAGAATAACAAGCATAAGACTTCCTAGGCAGGAGCAAGCCCAGAGTGTTCCAAGAAACAGAGGGAGGAAGGGGGAGAATTGTACAAGAGGAGATCACAGGGGGAAGGAGGCCTCAGAAGGAGATGGCTTTGTTATAAGCACAGTGGGAGGGTCCCAAGCGCCACTTGGTTTGTACCTTACAGAGATTACTGGAGCTGTTGTATTGAGAATGTATTATAGGGGTTCAAGATAGACCAGGAAGCTGGTTGGGAGACTACCACCGGAATCCACGAATGAGGGGAGGATGAAAGGTGTAGAAGGCAGTGAGGAGAAGTAGCGTTCAAAGTGAAGGACATGCTAATGCAGGGCATGGCAGCCCTCCCCAACAGCCTTACCTGCCCTTGCCCCGACGTCTTCACTAGTAGAGTTTTGATTTTATTGAAGTTATGCACCCCTAGGCTGGGATTTAGCTCAGTTGGTAGAGCGCTGCACTGCAGTGTCTGAGGTCCCGAGTTCAATTCCCAGCACTGCAAAAATGGGAGAAGGACCTGGCAATCCACTCCCAAGGCAATCCCAAAACAGTCAGCCATTGAAAACCCGATGAGGGATGAGGGTCGCTATAAGTTGGATACTGACTCGACAGCACCTAACAACAACAACATGCACCCTCACGCTGATTCAAAGATGGCTTTTCCTCAGACCCAGGGATGAGTATAGATCAGTTTAAACCATTCCCTCCTTCCAGTGACCCGTTTAGGCACGGGCTAGTGAAACACAAGGGGATACCTGCCATGGTGTCCCTTTCCCTTCCCTCCCCTTCCTTTCCCTTCCCTTTTCTTCCTTTCTTTCTCTTCTCCCTCCTGTCTCCCTTCCCTTCTCCCATCTTTTCTCTTTCTTTTTTCCTTCCTTAGTCCTTTCTTCCTTCCTTTTTCTTCTTTCTGTTTTTCTTTTTTTTGGGGGAGGTATACTTTAAGGAAAATTTTTTCTGTGATAAAAAAGGGGTGCAAGCCAGTGGTAGAGGGCTTGCAAAGTATGTGCAAGGCCCTGGGTTCAGCAACCTCCCCCCCCCCCAATACTGGAAAAAAAAGGATGTAGAAAGAACCTCTTCCCTTTCTTGCCTTAAGATAGTGCTATTTCAAGACATGATAGTTGGAGTGGCTGCAGCCATCTTGTGACCATGAGGGAAAATGTCACCAGCCCACTGAGGATGTCAGAACAGAAAGCTGGAAAGACTGGAGTTATTGGTAACAACACTGAATCAGGCCTGCAACTCTCACAGAATAATGAATACCCTCATGGTTTAAACCACAATTAGTTATGCTTTCCATTATTTGCAGCCAAAAAATTCTAATAAAAGAGGAGGAGGAAGCCTGGGCATAGTGGCACCCACCTGTAATCCTAGCACACAGGAGATGAAGCAGGAGGATTTTGGGTTCAAGACCCGCCTGGACCACACAGCAAGACCCTGTGTGTAAACAGATAGATAAATAAAACCCCACATCACATCTGCAAATTCTATTACCATTTAAGGTAACATTGTCACAGGTTCTGGGGACTAGGCTGTGGATACCTGGAGGGTGGGGCGTTATTCTGCCTACCACAGTTGCTAAGTGGGAAAGTAAGGGTGGTACAACCAGAACTTCCAGTTCTTTCCAGCGCTGACTATGCACATGGCATTTTGTATAAATGCAGTAAAGAGCACACAGGCCTGAGACCGCTGACCTCAGAAAGGCCTGCTTGCAAGTCGGAGCCTTGGCTGGCATCTGGGAATCTGGTTCTCAGAGGGTTCTTAGTCAACAGTTAACTGATAAGGATGGATCACTACTGGACCTAGACTGATTGTGCAAACAATATGGTTTGTGACAAACACTTGCTTTTCCCCTGTTGTTGTTGTTGTTGGGTGCTGTTGAGTCAAGTCCGACTCATAGCAACCCTCATAAGGTTTTCAATGGCTGTTTCAGGATTGCCTTGGGAGTGGGTTGCCACGTCCTTCTCCCATTTGGCGGTGCTGGGAATCGAACTCGGGACCTCAGAGACTTCAGAGTGGCACTCTACTGAGCTAAATCCCAGCCCTGCTTTTCCCCTAGGGGTCTGGAATTTTGGTTTGTGCTGAGCAGAGGTGCTTACGTGACAAGCCTTCAATGAAATCTTAGCTGCTGAGGCTCCAGGGGGCTTCCTTGGGCAGAAATTTTACAGAGAAATGTTGCTGCATTTTTGTTTTGGAGGAAGAGTATGCTTTGTGTGAGTCCCAAGGGGAGGCGGGGAGCACAGGTTCCTCCATACTCTGCCTGCCTGTCTTTCCCCTTGTGATCCAGCTGTGCATCCTTACTACATTGCAATCAACCTTGTCTATGAGTACAACTGTGCACTATGTCCTATTGTCCTCTAGTGAATCTCCTAACGTACAAGGGGGTTAGGAGATGCTCCAACCAATAATTCCTGAAGTTTCCATATGGTAAATGCTACGGTGAAGACCAAATAAAACATTTCTGAGAGGGAATTCGGCCTCCAGGCTGCCAATATGCAACTTCTGTCTTCTTAGAACCCCAGCTCTCAAGTGAAACAATTCATCGCAAACACTAAACTTAGCAAATGCTTACCATTTGTGCTAAACACGATGCTAGGAACTAGGAACAAAGATAAATGTGATGCAGTCCTCACATTCAACAATGTGTTATCTAATAGCACAGGCTTGTACCCAAACAAGCATTTTGTGCTTTCTACACTAAAATAAATGTCAACAAAGTGCTCTAAGAACTCAGGCAGCAAAGCTACAGTGCTTTGCTGTGGGTGTACACATCCCTAAATTCATCTTGTCCTCACAATCCAAAGTTGTGATCCCAGTTTTATAAATAAAGAACTGCACTTGAAGGTCCAACAGGCTTTTGCCTTGTGAAGCTCAGGCCTCTTACTATGTTCATTCTGCTGGGTGGAAGTACACAAGGGGAAAGGAGGGTGAGAGAAGGTCTGCAAGAGGCCAGGAAACCTGTAATCACCAAGGTTCCTTCCTCCACAGAGACCAGGACCCCATTTCCTGAAGCAGCCTTACTATATGCCCCTGTCAGGTTTTTGTTTTGTCTTGTTTTGTTTTTATGAATGAGTCTCATTCTCCCAACCAGATGGTAAGTCTCCTGGGAAGAGACACCTTGTCATATTTCACTGTATTCCTTTCTACACCTTTGTTAGGTGCTGTCGAGTTGGTATCCAACTCATAGTGACCCTCATAGAATTTTTAATGGCTGTTTCAGGATTGCGTTGGGAGTCGATTGCCAAGTCCTTCTCCCATTTTTGCGGTGCTGGGAATTGAACTAGGGACCTCAGAAACTGCAGCGCAGCACTCTACCACCAACTAAGCTAAATCCAAGCCCTTTTCTACACCTTACCTAAATCAAATTGTTACTGGAGTTTTAGGGCAAACTCCGGGAGTCCCAACAGACTAGGCCCAGCTATATATCTCGAATACACCAATTAAAGAGAAAAATAATGGTAGGAAGCAGAGAAAGGAGATTTAATCAATGTGCACATTCAGAAGAGGAGTAGGTAAAGGGGTCTAGTGATCCCACGATTATCTTTGGGGGTACTGATGTAAGCTTCAGATTTAAGTAGAGAAAGAATTCATGGGGGGGGGAAGTATGCATAATTAAGCAGTCGATCAGAATGTGGTCTGGATGACCATTATCTTAGTTCTGATTCTTCAAGTTGTTCCCAAAAAGTTGTCACTATCATCACTTGAAAGGAGCAATCTAGTTCCCACAAGAGGGTCCTGTTCCAGGGTGCAGCCACACCGTCATAAATGATTGTCTTCATTTTGGGAGTGGTCTGTCCTTCTTGGCTTGAAGATAGTTTCCTTCCCTTGTCAAAGAGATATCTAACAATCAGTCCTGTTCTTCCTGGAATCCATGGTGACTGCAGAAGAGGTGAGTTAAGAAGAAACATTAAGAGACAAAATAGAAAGCCAGGAGCAGTGGTGCACACCTATAATCCCAGCAACTCAGGAGGCAGAGGCAGAAGGATCACAGGTTTGAGACCAGAGGCAGTCTGAGTAATTTAGCGAGACCCTGTCTCAAAAGGGGCTGGGATTTAGCTCAGTTGGTAGAGTGCTGCACTGCAGTCTCTGAGGCCCCGAGTTCAATTCCCAGCACCGCAAAAATGGGAGAAGGGCCTGGCAATCCACTCCCAAGGCAATCCCGAAGCACTCAGCCATTGAAAACCCTATAAGGGTCGCTATGAGTCGGATACCGACTCGACAGCACCTAACAACAACAACAACTGTCTCAAAATAAAAAGTAAAAAATGGCCTGGGGGTATAGCTCAGTGGTAGAGCACTTGCAAAGCATGCAAGCACGAGGCCCTGTATTCAATCCCCAAGTACTGAAGAGAAAAAAAAGACAAAATTGAGCCAGAGAGGGATAAAATGGAGTTAGGCCAGTGACCAGTGTCCTCCTTCACTGGTAGCTACCTTGTGGGCCCAAGGGAGGAATCAATGCTTTTTAGCAAGAGCAATATTTTCAAAGTTTGTTTATTGATTGATTGCAATGCTGGGGATTGAACCCAGGCCCTTGCACATGCTAGGTAAGTGGTTTATCACTGAGTTATATTCCCTGAAGGAAGAGCAGTTTCTAAGTGCCTGTTATAAAATGCCAACTAGCTATGTTGTTGACAGAAAGTTGCCATCGCTGGTTATTTGATGACTAGCCTGGGAGACAGGTTTCTTTTCTTTTCCTTTGTTTCTTTGTTTCTTTCTTTCTTTTTTTTTTTTTTTTTCCGGTACTCGGGGTTAAACCCAGGGCCATGCTTTGCAAGTGCTGGACCACTGAGCTGCACCCTCAGCCCATTTTTTTACTTTTTGAGACAAGTTCACTCTAAATTATGCAGACTGCCTCAGGACTTGAACTTGCGATCCTCCTGCCTCTGCTTCCGGAGCCGCTGGGATTACAGGCGTGGGCCACCGCGCCCGGCTGGAGAAAGGTTTCTTAAGGACATGCCAAGCAGCACACAGATTCTGCCTGATGAATTTCCCCAGTGGAGAGAAACAAGTAGAAAATGGAAGGCAAGTCAGAGAAAGCAGAAATAGCTTATAGAAAAGCCTGTCCTTGAGAAATGAAATGCAGAAAGAAGGAATTGCTCCTCCCGAAAATGCCAAGCATTCAGTGAGGTTAAGTCACTTGCCCACCATTGCACAGGGCAGCCTAGAGCAATTTCAGGTCCTGTGGGCTCCAAGTCCAGTACTCCGAGGTTCTGGTAGCAGGAAAGCAGGCAGGTGGCCGTGTGGAGGGCTCACTAACAGTGATGGTGCTGATGACGGGACTCACCGGAAGGCGGCCAGCCAGTGGCGACATAGTCCTGGGGTCGGTCCTCGCAGACAGGCTGCGGGGCTCTGCTGGGCGGGAGCATCTAAGAGATCGGCACCCTGGGGCTCAGGCTGTGCACCTCTCGGTCCTCGGCCGCCCACAAGTGTGGGCAAAAGCCTGCCATCCTGGCCGAGGACCGACAGGCGGCGTGCCGCTGGAAGGGGGTCTCGTGCGACAGACTGGAGCCGCACAGCTGGCCAGAACCTCCAGGGAGGCGGGGCTGGGAAGCCACCAGCAAAGCCCTTTTGCAGCTACTTCAGGATTGCTTCAAAGGTACCCTGCCTCCATCAGAACACCTGGACCTCCGTCCGCATGACGCAGGTGCAGTCCAGACACGCCCTGTCACCGCACCCTGCGTCCCTGCTTCGGCCCTCTGGAACTTGGGATGTGGGCTCAAAACGAGGAATGAAGGGTTAAAGTCTGGGCCATTACTCCTAACTCAGACTGCGTGAGGCACCCTGGCATGGCACCCAGGTGAGGGGACTTGGCTTGGCTCCACCCCTCGGGGGCCGCTTACCCATCGGGGGCGTGGCCTCCAGGCGGCCCAGCCCCTAGTGGGCGAGCGCAGCGAGCGGGCCCGCCCCCTCCCTATAAGGGCGGTGCGGCACTGCAGCTAGCGCAGTTCTCACTGAGACCCGTCACCCTGACTCTACGTGAGACGCAGCGCCCCAGTTCGCCATGGTGAGTGCGGCCCCACCAGGATCGCGCCCGTCCCCTAGCTGCCCTTCTTCAAGGAGCCTCCCTCCAGGGATGTTCGCGGTCCTCCACCCAGCCTTGCGGGTCTCGGGGAGGTGCAAGGATTTTGCGCTCCCCAAACCCACTCCTGGTGACTTTGGCCTAGTGTTGTCCACTTTCAGAGGCCGGGGATGGGGGGCGGTGGGCTTCGTAGCTAGCAGTGAGTAGCTCTCCTGGCAGGCCCCTCCTGCCTCGCCAAGCGTTTGCTCCTTAGTGGAGTCACGCGGCCCCGCACCGCGTCCTTCCCACGGGCACAGGAAGACCTGCTTGGCCGCCCCTGCCTCTCATCCCCTCCTGAGTCTTTAGCGCTGGCCCAACACGTGCTTAGCGCAAGAAGGTGGAAGGGGCTAGGGTTACTAGGTGCCGCATCCCCGTCTTCGCCTGTCTGTGCCTCCCTCCCACCCGTGCCCCCCCATGACTCAGCATCCCCGCATCTGAGCTAGGAGGGGTGGCGGGAATGGGGTTCACGGGTCGCGAGGCGAGGCGGCCCTTCTGCGGAAGCTCGAGCGAGGGTGCGTGGAGGACGGGCAGAGACAGCTGGCGCGGAGCGACGGCGCCGGCAGAGGCCAGGTTGGGGGGAAGGGAGAGAGGTGTATGTAGGGGGTGGTATTTATAGCCCAGGAGCGGGGGCAGAAACTCAATCCTGGCTTTCGGCTGGGAAGTCACTGGAAGCACTCCAGAGGGAGAGCGGATGTAGGGCCCGGGTGCTAGGTGGCGCTCCCCCTGCCTGGGGCAAAGCGGGTTACCTCTGGGGCCTCACCGCAGGTTCCGTTTCCTTTTCTGGGTATTTGGAAACCGTCACCCCGCCATTTCCTAATGCGAAGAGAGGCGCGCGGGCCCTGCAGACTTCGGTGCGGCAGGGGTTAATTTCTGACTCTGGTGCCGCAGGGACGGAGCCTAGGGCAGCGACTGCCCCAGTACCCGCAGCCCTCACTGCCCGCCCCTGCTGTCTGCACTTAAGCAGCGCTATCGCTATCTACGTGCGGGCTGGTGCGGTGGATGAAAGTGGTGAAGCCACGCAGAGTGCGGGGGTGGAGGTGGGGAGAGGAGCCAGATGGGATTGATCCCTAGAGCCAGATGGGATTTAAAAGTGGGGGGAGAGGGCATCCTGACGACCGCGGTGATCAGCTGATGCCAGATGGAAGGCTGCGGCACCTCTTTGCCCGCAGGAAAGAGGAGGAGAGGGGTATAGGAAATGCTAGTTTTCCTCAAAGCAAAGAATCAAGTGGGGAGGCCTCTGGCTGTGAGTTCTAGAACACCTGCCTCTTTTCTCAGGCTCCCTGTAAGCCGCATTTGCCGGCAGCAGGAAATGGGAGCAGCTGGAAAGTTCTTCGCCCTTGTCTTGGTTACTGCAGCATCTGTCTCGCATGCACGTGCCCTCTCTGTCCTCCCTGAGTGTCCTGTGAATGTGACAGGGTCACACAGAGCCACAGCTCTCACTTGACAAATTCCCCCTTTAGGAGTAGACCAGGGGGTTGGCCTGCCTTGCTGGCTGCCTCCAATTTAGGGACCCCTGGGTAGGGGAGACTGGGAGGCTGCCAGGCTCTTCTGACCTCTGCCAGCCCCAAGCCTCCCCTTTTGCCAACTGAGTCATCTTAGCTGGTAGGTGACGGGGTAGGAGAGAGGCTTGTGAGGTGAGGCCTGGTGCGTGTGGTGCTTACGTTGTGACCCCTCTCTTTATCCCTCAGCGTGAATGCATCTCAGTCCATGTGGGGCAGGCGGGTGTCCAGATGGGCAATGCCTGCTGGGAGCTCTACTGTCTGGAACATGGGATTCAGCCTGATGGGCAGATGCCCAGTGACAAGACCATTGGTGGGGGAGATGACTCCTTTACCACCTTCTTCTGTGAAACTGGTGCTGGAAAGCATGTGCCTCGGGCAGTCTTTGTGGATCTGGAGCCCACCGTGATTGGTGAGAAGAGGGGGCATATCTGAGGGAGGTGAAGAGTGTCTTTCTCTCTGTAGAGAGAATGTCTAGACCAGGCTATCCTGGCCCTGAAGACTTTTGTGTGTAGGGGGGGTACTGGGGGTTGAACCTAGGGCCTTGCACTTGCATGCTCTGCGAGTGCTGGACCACTCAGCTGCACCCTCAGCCCATTTTTTTACTTTTTGAGACACGGTCTTGCGAAGTTATGCAGACTGCCTCTGGTCTCGAACTTACGATCCTCCTGTCTCCGCCTCCTGAGTGATCCTCCTGTCTCCGCCTCCTGAGTCGCTAGGATTACAGGTGTGCGCCACCACGCCCGGCTGGCACCACACGCACCGCCCTGTTAAAAGCGGAAGAGGGGCTGCTCCCTCAGGCTGGCATGGGCCACAGCAAGTGTGGGTTTCTCTCACATGGTAGTATCTTAGGCTGGCAGAAGGATGAGCTAGTTCTTCCATGTATCTGTCTGCAGCTACTACCCAGTAGGGGAGGAAGGTCCTTGCTGAGCACAGCCTTGTGGTTTTCACCCTAACAATGTGGTTTATGCCCTTTCAGATGAGATCCGAAATGGCCCATACCGACAGCTCTTCCACCCAGAGCAGCTCATCACTGGTAAAGAGGATGCTGCTAACAACTATGCCCGAGGTCACTACACCATTGGCAAGGAGATCATTGACCCTGTACTGGACCGGATCCGCAAGCTGGTGAGAATTTAGCATGGCAGGGAGGGAGATTTTGAGACTATGCTAATGGTCAGGAACAAATATTTTTCAGATCCATTTTAGGGGTCATCTCCAGCTGTCCATGTTCTAAAATGTGATGCACCTGTGGAACACTCATTAGTCTTACCCTGACTTCTGAGATATTTTAGGCTTCATAACTTTACAGGAGATTTCCTAGGTCCCTTCCATACTTATATTGCACTTTCTTTCTTGTCTTTTAGTCTGACCAGTGCACAGGACTTCAGGGCTTCCTGGTATTCCACAGCTTTGGAGGAGGCACCGGCTCTGGCTTCACCTCCCTCCTGATGGAACGGCTCTCTGTTGACTATGGCAAGAAATCCAAGCTGGAGTTCTCCATCTACCCAGCCCCACAGGTGTCCACAGCCGTGGTCGAGCCCTACAACTCCATCCTGACCACCCACACCACCCTGGAGCACTCAGACTGTGCCTTCATGGTGGACAACGAGGCCATCTATGACATCTGTCGCCGCAACCTGGACATCGAGCGCCCAACCTACACCAACCTCAACCGCCTCATCAGCCAAATCGTCTCCTCCATCACAGCCTCCCTGCGCTTTGACGGGGCCCTCAATGTGGACCTGACCGAGTTCCAGACCAACCTGGTGCCCTACCCTCGCATCCACTTCCCCCTGGCCACCTATGCACCCGTCATCTCTGCAGAGAAGGCCTACCACGAGCAGCTGTCGGTGGCAGAGATCACCAATGCCTGCTTTGAGCCTGCCAACCAGATGGTGAAGTGTGACCCCCGGCACGGCAAGTACATGGCCTGCTGCCTGCTGTACCGTGGAGATGTGGTGCCCAAGGATGTCAATGCTGCCATCGCTGCCATCAAGACCAAGCGCAGCATCCAGTTTGTGGACTGGTGCCCGACGGGCTTCAAGGTTGGTATCAACTACCAACCGCCCACTGTGGTGCCCGGGGGTGACCTGGCCAAGGTGCAGC
>VMDO01032994.1:0-18409 GCA_007922755.1 Pedetes capensis
CACATACCCAAATAAATTTACATACCCATATGTTTATAACATTATCAAGATCACTAAATTATATTGTTAACTCTGTTGAAATAACTTTGTAGTCTACTGTCTTTAGCTATGATGATCATTATTTTAGATATTAACATTTCTATATTTTTATAGCTAACTCATATTCTAAGTCAATGTTTCTTTATAAAAAAACAAATGACTTGTTTAAATTTACCTGACTTTGATCATCAAAATGATGAGTTACTGATACACTTTGTTGGAAGTATATAAAACTCCAAGTAAAATTCAAAAATATGGAGAATTGTTTACACAGTTCTATTATTGTAAAAAAAAAACCTATGTTATTTTAACTCAATGTACACTTAATATACAATAAAGTATACAGTGTGATTTCACAGAAATGGATTACACGTTCTCCAGGCAAATCACTTGAATTTTGATACACTGTTATTCTAACATTACTTGATAGGTACTTATTAATGAAGATAAGATGTATTTCTCTTTGTAAGACAGCTTTTACAACTGAAGAGAAACTTAAACATGTGATTTCTGTTATGCTCATATTATAGAATTTCTGAATATGCATATTTTACTATTTACTTAAGGTCTACCTTTAATGTTGTGCTCATATCCAACAATCTATGAGCAGAAATGACTGCTGTTTTCTTACCTGAAATGAAGTAATTGGATATATATTAACATGAGCCTCATTCCATCGTTGTCCTTTGTTCCCACTTGAGGACCATAGTGGGTTCTCTATTGTTGTCTGCCCTTTCAAACGTAGATACACATTTAAAACACCTAAAAGTAACAATAAGATTTTATTTTGTGTATTTGTTTTGCTTCAGATTTGTTTCTCCTTCACAAAACACTTTTAAATATTTTAAATGAAAATTTGCAGAATACTCTAGTATTCACTTTTCTAGTATCCTTTTTTCATTTCCTATCTTGTTTTGAATTGACCCAAATATAGATAGGCCCTAATTCCTAGAAACTTTTATTGACAAAATTACTTTGCAGGTTTGATTAAATTCAGGATTTTGAGATGGGGAGATTATTCTAGATTACCACATGTCATACATATTTTTATGTATCAGAGGCAGAAGGTGATATGGTTTTTGAGAGAAGGTGGCCATGTGAGAGAAAATAGCTGCTTTTGAAGATGGAGGAAGAGGCCCCAAGTCAAAGAATAGAGGCAGCCTCTAAAAGACAGAAATGCCAGGAATGGAGTTTCCCCTAGAGCCCTAACAAGGATCCAGCCCTGCTGACATTTTGATTTTAGCTCTATAATACTTATTTTGATTTCTGATTCCAGAAGTTTAAGAGACTATATTTCTGTTGTTTTAAGCCACAACATTTGTGGTCATATCATAGCAGCAACAGGAAACTGATACAGCATGTAATCACATACTAATTCATAAATAGCTTGATTCTAATTGTTTTGTATTATATTTAGCATCTTGTTATAGATTAATTTTAATGTTTCCTTTGTCTTTTAAAAGAATTGTTGAACAAAAAAAATAAAGATAGCTTTGATTTCATCACTTGATATATCACTTTCAGCAGTCTTATGTGTGGACATGCCTGCAGCTGTAGCCCTGTGGCATCCGATCCTGTCAGATCTTGGAAGCTAAGCAGGGTCGGGCCTGATTAGTACCTGGATAGGAGACCACCTAGGAACACCAGAAGCTGCAGGCTTGGGAGAAGGACCTGGCAACCCCCTCCCAAAAATCAATCTGCCATCGAAAACCCTATGAACAGCAGAGAAGCACTGACAATAGTGTTTCCCCTGTTGTACAGAGGGTCGCTATGAGTCAGATACCAACTCGATGGCACCTAACAACAACAACAACATGTGTGGACACAGAAGTGATAGTCATGATGACAATAACTTAAATAAGATCATATATGTTGGATACTTACTCTAAGTAAGTATCAATAATACTATACTGTACTTATTAATATTATCCCCATGTCATGGATGAGAAAACTTACAAGGGTTAAGTAATTTGCCCTATGTCATACAGCTAAAATAAGAGAGGCAGGATTTGAATTCAGAGTTTGAATGTTATCATTATACAATCGATATTTTAATAGATAAAAATTTTTAAAATTAACTTTATTGAGATGATAGGTTATATTAGTGCTTCTATTATTCTGGACTAAAAATAAATTTTACACGGTAATAGACTTTTATTCTTTTATTATAAGACTGATCCAATTAATATTGTATCTAGGAATAATGTATATACATTTATCCATAAAGTTCTTTAGTTTCTAAATCTTTTTGTGTTGTATTTCTACGTCTGCTTCAAAATCTGATTTCCTCTTCAATGTAAGAAATAATCTCAGACTTTCCTCCACAGTACTGCTTTTATTTTTCACAGTGTAGATTATGTTTGTATTGCTAATATCATCTTTATCCAGCTACTGTATTACTTATGATGCTATTTTCTGATCAGATTGAAATGTTCTTTATTTCTGTCTTTTAGCCTGTTCCCTTTTTCTTGATCCACTATTCTATTAACTTGTTTTTAAAAACTTAATGTTGGATTTAATACTTTTTTTCAATGAAGATGCATGCAAATTGCAATGTGGTTTATGGATAGTATAAAGTAAAACAACAGATGTTAGCAGCACTAAGAAAACCATTGTACACCTTAGGAAAAGGGAAAAAAAAGAAGACAAGAACAAAGCCTCTAACTTGATTTTGTAGTAAGGCTCTCACAGATATACTAAGTTCATTTGGTCTCACAAATTACAATGATCTTTCCATTTTCCAAGCATCTTTAAAACATGTATATCATATATTTTGCTCATATCCATCCCTCATTACCCTCTCATGTCCCTCTCCCCTATTCCCTTCCTCCTCCCAAATACTTCTTCATCTACTTTTACTTCTTTCTCTCTGTATATACACACATATATAAAAAACTAGTATATATACATAATCTATACATATGAATATATAAAAACATGTGAGATTTATCTGTGTCTGGCTTGTTCTGTTTAACATGATAATCTCCAATTCCATCCATTTTCAGGAAAATAACAATTTGTATCTTATGTTCTATTTTTCATAAAGTTCATATTTTTGTGCATTTTATTGAAAACATAAAGCATATAATATACATATTTTACTTTTACTAAAGTTAGTCTTTTTCAGCAGCATATGCTGCTTCTACTTTGTGCCATATTTGCCTTTTAGTTATTCTGTAGTATTTTGATTCCTTTCTCTCTCCCTTCCCTCTTTCTCTTCTTTCTCTCTTTCCTTCTTTTATCTCTTCACAAATAACATAAAGTCATCTTATTGTGTGTTTCCCCAAATCACTTTTAGGGCTTCTTTTGTATCATTTTTTAATGGAAGTTCTACTTCTCTTGGGCAGCATGACCTATTGTTTTGATTGAATTCACAGGAAATTAATGTTGTCATCAAATAAAAAATGGATATTTTTATTAAACATTCATAGAGTAATAATAATTTAGACCTATTAGTTATAATTGGCTAACAAAATTGTGCATGCTACACATCTTTCAAAATTTGCTTAAAGTAATAATTACATGGTTTAAAAATATTATATATATAATATCTATATATAATATATAATATATTATATATAACATTATATAATATATATATATATAAAGATATATATATATATATATCTTAGGGTTTGGAGCTGAAATACTCCCAAATGGGTTAAATGTCTGGTCCTCGTACAGTTCGGAGGCAAGGCTTTTTGGGGAATGATTGGATTATAAGGGTTTTGAGATAATGAATGGATTTGTCTATTGATGGATTCATAATTTTATGGCATTAGTAGGAGATGGTGTAAACTAGAAGGTAGGTCTGCTTGGAGGGCGTAGGTCACTGGGGGCATGTTCTGTAAAGATACACTTTGTCCTCAGATTCTTTCTCAAGCTCCGTGCTTCCTGGCAGAAATGAAGTGAGCAGCTTTCCTCTGCAGTGCCCTTCCACCGGGAAGTTACTGCCTCACAACAGGTAGAGACACATAAAGTGACCATGGAGTGAAACCCCTGATACCATTAGTCAGCATAATTCTTTCCTTTGTTAAATTCTTTACCCCAGGTATTTTGTCATAGGAATGAAAAATTATCAATCACTTACTGTTATATCAATAATAATATGGTATTGTGTCAGTATTTGATAGAATGTTTCCTTGAAAATATACTTTGCCTGTGATCATGTTTACATTGCTTAGTTAACATTTCTATTTTTAACATATTAATGTAAATTAAAACTCACTTTAATTTATGTTTATTGAATATATTCAATGTGAAAAATACTTTGCCTTGGTAAAAAAAAAGCCATGTCTGAATTATCAGAGTTAAAGATAGGGTCTAAAATAGAGAAAGTAAGTTGTATTTAATTGTGTCTTGACCATATTTTAAAAGACAAATATTACTTATTTTATAAGAAAAAGACATTTTAAGTATAACTGATTGAAAATGAAGCTTTTAAATAAAATGTAAATAACTTATTATATACATATTAAGAATTATTTTATTATTACAATCAATGAATACAAACTGCTTACCCACTGGTATATTTCTGAGATGATAAAAGCTGCATTAATAAACAAATGATTGAAACATTCCCACCAGTATTTCCTGTTCTTAAGTTCATGAAGAGAGTTCAGTGTCAAAAGATATTTAAACCAAGGTCATCTTGGTCAACAAAATTAGAACTTATGAAACAGAATAAAGATACTCAAGAGAAGTTATATTCAGAAAAGCTGATTTAGCACATTATTATAGTATTATAGGAAAAAATCAAAGTGAATATGATGGATTGTGTTAATATCCTCTAAAGGTAGCTTTAAATCCTCAGAGACTCTATGTTTATGCTTTAGTAGGCACCAGATGCCAAAATATTTGAACTTAATCATCCCCAAGGATTTTCTAATGGTATATAATTCTATGATAAAAGTTGGAAGTAGCTAAGCAAAACTGTCATTTTCTTTTCGTTGGCTTCTAATTCTCATCTTTTGATTGCTTCTTCCCAAGAGTCAGGTGCTGGAGCTAGAGAGTAATTTGCTTATCTCTTATGCTTACAGATTTCAGTCAAAAGGAAAAATAATATCGGTACTACTTTATATCATGAGTAATGAACAAATTTTTGTGTCCTTCATAACATTTTGTAACAGCATAATTTATATTTTAATATTATCTTATATATATTACTGTATAAAATGTAATTTATATAAGCATCATTTATGATCACTTTTCCTAGCTCTCATCTTTATTAGTCATAAAATAATTTTTCTTTTAATTGCTTTACTATAAATATGTGTTGTATATGCTTTAGATAAATAATTTAAGTACACATCCTAACATGTTCATACATGTTTCCAACAGATACTTAGATTTGCCAAGTTCACATGAATTAACTTATGATTTGGTCTATTCCAAGGTCTGGAGATCAGCTGCATATAAAATATTTTTATAGCAATTAGTAACACAGGCATATTAATTTGAGTTTCACATTTCATGAATGATAATAATATGCCAAAATTATCTAGCTCCAGGCAAGATCTATATATATTGATAGGTAAATGTTAGCATCATTTGTTTTATATACACATGCAAAGTGGGAAATTATAAAATCATAATTTTCTTATTGAATAGAAATGGCTGCACTGATATTATTTTCCTACAAAGAATTGCAGTATCTTAAAAAATATCAATTCATTTCTCTCTAATCAT
The DNA here is from genome assembly GCA_007922755.1 of Pedetes capensis. Lineage (NCBI taxonomy): Eukaryota > Metazoa > Chordata > Mammalia > Rodentia > Pedetidae > Pedetes > Pedetes capensis. Next base: position 5,728 of record VMDO01032994.1, read on the forward strand.
TAGCATTTCTTCTGTTATCTACTTGAATTTCTGCATTAACATCCAACAAATTTTCCTAAAATAACACTTTCATCAGGCTTCCTGCTTTTCTGGTATATGTCCAATCCCTTATTCAGATCCTCTAAACCTGGTTTCTATCAATCTCCCTACTCACCCATCTGAACAGAATCGTCCATCTTCACACATTCTGTTCATTCTGCTCATTACACATTCTCTAACATTTGTCTTCCACCTTCCTCTTACTTATTTTGAAGGATGCTTTTCATTCTTTCTCTTCCATAGAAACTTTTAGCCCTGTTCTCTGTTTTTGGTCCCTGGTTCATTCACAGCATGAACCTGTCATACAATTTGCTGTGTACTACTTTCTGACTTATTATTCAGTATTTTATCACTCAAAATGAATGATATCTATTTGATGGATGAGAAACTTTTATAATAATTCTTTTTTATCCTCTATAGAAATCGAATATTGTTTTCTATGCACCTAGCCATCCTATTGAACTGAAATGAGTGAATGTAAAGATTACGGTTAAAAAATATTCATCACAGCGTTTACTTTCAATAAAGTTATTTTAAAAAGTTTGTTGCACTGGGTGAGAAAAGCAATTAACTCATTTGCTTACCACTAATTTAATTTATAAAATAATAGTAGTATCTATTAATTACACTGAAATGATACTTGTATACTTTGAAACACAAGTCGTTCTCAGCCAGTTCATAACATTAGTTTAAACATACTAGTTTCTACTATACATTATCTAAGGAATCATCATCAATGAAGAATTTCACAGGAAGAAAATAAGTTCAGAGATAGCAGATAAAAACCAAATATTTAGAAGGTAAGTGCATTAGATATTATTTATGGTTATACCAGCAGGTCTGTGCCTGCAGCTGTACCACTGCAGCATCCAATCTGGTCAGATCTCAGAAACTAAGTAGGGTCGGACCTGGTTAGTACTTGGATGGGACACCACTTGGGAATACCAGGTGCTATAGGCTTGGGAGAGAGACCTGGCAGCCCATGCCACCAAAACAATCAGCCATTGAAAACCCTATAAATAGCAAAGAAGCATGACAATAGTGTTTCATCTGTTGTACACAGGGTCACTATGAGTAAGATACCGACTCTACAGCACCACCACCAACAACAAGAAGGACTGTAGTAAGTGTCTATCATTAGATTTTGACTGTGAGTAGTAAGAAATCATGGTTAAATCCAACTCATCCCGTCCCTACCTAAATACATCTCATTTAACAAAGCAATTTGCTGAATGAATATCATTATTTTCACCATGATGACATTGGAATTATCAGTATTAAACACAAATAGAACTTCACTGAAACAATTGGCTAATTCTTAATAGAAGGAGTGACTTAATGGCAACTGTTATTAAACAGCCTATGGCATGGGTGCTGTTATCTCATGTTTACATGGAGAACTCTAAATATACTTATCTATTCCCTTAACCACCTGGAAATTGTCTTTTTCGAGGCACTTAATTTTGAGGATTTATCATTATGCAAGAACCTTAAAATTTCATGATTATTCAACTGAGATTCTTCTAGAGTGACTGTAATCAAAACTCTAAAATAATGGTCTAACTCCAAGAGAAAAAAATCCCAATATATGAGATCTCCTATGTTATATGAGATTAAAGATATAAGCAAGAATTCTGATGCTCTTAAAACTAATCAGAAGAAATATGGTCTTTGATCAACATGAAAATAAAAGCCAGCCTACTGAAACCATGCAAAATATAGTCACTTTTGCATTGTCTTTATCTTGTGCCAAAACATTTTAGTGCCTAGTTTAAAATCTTTGAATGCTAGCATATTGCACAGAAAGTTTTGATCCAATTCTTATGAAATAATGATGTAAGATATCTTATTAAGATAAGTTTTATAAGAAGTTAACTACATATTCCTTAAATTCTATCTGTATTAAATTAGGGCATCATAAGATTACATATCTGGACCATAACATTTCAGCTCAAGACACAAATTTTACTCTTTTATGTATTATGATTTATCTGTCTATACATTCTTTTTATTTAAACACTTTTTAATATCTTTATGAGAGCACCAAGGATCTTGACGATTATATTACTTAAGGATCCTCTTATAACCTACATTTCTCTTATAATTAAGAAACATGTGACACTTTTGCTATGCTTTTTGTTTTGATTACCAGAGCCCTTAGATACAAATTCAATTTGACTCAATAATTAGCTTCAATTTTTCTTATTTTCATAACCTATAAAGTCTTCAGAAACTATCTTCTATTTCCATTCTAAACTCTATACCTTCACACTCCCTTGTATTCTTATTCTTCTAGTACACACAAAAATTAGTGTGTCTACTTTGGGTCATTTTTTTTTAATCTTTTGAGCATTTGTTGTTCCAAAGAATCAAATACAAATAAATCATGATAATTGATCTAAAGGAAATTACAATCTAGCAGGTTTCACTGTGACAAACGTAGATATTTGCAACAGGAGTTATGGGAAAAAAAGAATTAGGAACAATCTCAGTGAATGCTCATTAGTTGCATTTTGAGGAAAAAATATGAATTCCCCAGATGACTACTTTATCATATAATTTTGTCACATAATTTGTCACATAATGAATATTCATTGACTGTCAAGTAAATTCTTATATTCAGGGAAAACCCAAGTCATGGTAAGAGACATTATTCCTGCTTACAGCAAACGTACAATTTAGCAAGACGAAGGGTAGAGCCTATGAAGACACCCCAGATACAGCTGAGCTGTATTTAAAGAACTTCAAGTATGATTATAATAGACTATGTACGTATTCCAAGGAGGAGCCACAGGGGAATATGTCCTTGAGGCCATATGTTACTGGTTTTAGAGAATGGTCTTTACCTAGAAATTAAGGACCAAAACAACAGCAAGTAAATCAGTCAGCAGACATGATCAGTACCATAGGTAAGATGTGATGGGGACTCAAACTTAACACAGTATCCTGAAACACACTTTGGAGCCCTGAGAACTCATGTCTGCATCTCTAACCTCTCCAACTCTATAGTGCTGATGAGTTAACCTTCATTTACTATTCCATTAAAGCTCTCTATTCTTTGAACATTCACTTATACATTTATTTTGTAGAGAAAATAGAGACTTCCATACCTCCTTGCTGTTCTTGCATCTGGGAATGTATCAGAAGCCACATACCTACTTATTCTTTCTTACCTCTCTGGTAGTGACATTAGTTCCCTTCTTCAAGGATAATTTCCTCATTAAAGCATTAAATTCCCATCTTTTCATAAAACTTTCTTCCCTCTGTGTTTTATATCATTAAATTTGCCCTTCCTATTAACTCTTCTCCTCTTGAAAACAGGCCCTTTTACAGCCTTACATTTCTCTGTTTTAGCACTTCTTTCTCATGCTTACAGTCATTAAATACATTCTTTTATCTCACATACTTATTTTTAGAAATAAATGTGTATATTTTACTGGTTTTAGTAAGCTTTTCTTATATTTAGTGATCTCATATAAGATTCTATCTCTTTGTAGGAACATTAGAAATCTAGCTGATTCATCAAGAATTAAAATACTAGTACCCACAAGAATGCTGACATACATTATTATCAATAACTACTTGTGCTATCATTTACATATAAATTAAGAGTGAGTTTAAGGTTACAAATTACATCTTTTATTTGGAAATTTTTTCATTCAATTTTGATGAAGTATTTAACAAAAACTTGTGCCAGAGTGGCAGACAACCTGTAAATTGTGTCCTTAAAATCTCAATCTCCTGGCATTAACTTCTTATATAGTTCTTTCCTTTTTATCAATTCAGTTATAATAATTATAAGAAAGCAAAATCATGAAATGTCAATTTAGACATTAGATTATAAAATCTCTTTGGCATCCATTTGCTGTCCTTTCTTTATACATCGCATGTTTTGAAGGAAGTCTGTGCCATTTCATGAGATAGTTTCATAAATAGACCCAACAGATAAGGAACTGAGGGGGGCCTCCATTCCACAGCTAACAAGAAATCAATATCCTTAGTCTAATACTGGTGAGAAAATGAAGCCTTCAAAAGGAACATGAGTGGGTTTGAAAATACTAAGTTAAAACTTTAAATTAGACTGGGGTCCTTGGCTGGCAGCTTGATAGCAACTTTAAGAGACATCTTGAGCCATAGGCCCACAGCTAAGCCATCACCACTTTCCTGACCTACAGAAACTGTGAGATAATAAATGTTTATTGTTTTAAGCCAATTTTTAGGGGAAATTTGTTGTTCAGCAATAGAAATGTAATATTTCATATCTGACATTATTTCCCGGATGAATCTCTTCTACATAGTGTATATCTCCTGTTTTTGTATTGTTAGGTAAGGATGATTATCCTCAGGGATATCCTGTCCTGTAGTCAGTTAAAACTGCAAGATTCATTTACAATTCTCCAAGAAGTTACTTCAATTAGGATATAAGAAATCCAGGAAAAGTCATTTTTTAATTTGAATGAATGAATACAACAAGGAATGAAATTTATAAAATGAGTGACTACAGATATTCCTTTGGCTTATAGATAAATGAGAGTCAGAGAATAAATGAGAGTCAGAGAGTAATACATGCAAAGAGGGACAGTTTTAACTATAGGCAGCATCTCCATAATGAACCTCATGCATACTTTGGAGATGTTATGGGCTCAGTACTATTGCAGTAAAGCAAGAGTCACCATGTAGAGAGTCATATGGAATTCTGGTTTTCCATTGTATATAAAAGTTGTGTTTATCTAATCATGTGGTCTATTAAGTTCATAATAGCATTATGTCTAAAAATAATATACATACCTTAATTAAAATATTTATTGCTAAAAAATTCTAACAAGCATCTGAGCCTCTAGCAAGTCATAATCTTTTTTGCTGGTAGAGAGTCTTATCTCAAATTTGATGGCTGCTAACTGGTCAGGGTGGTGGTCCCTGAGGCTGTTGCCATTTCTTAAAATAAGAAGACAATGACGTTTGCAACATGGATCTCGTCTTCCTTTAACAAAAGTTTTCTCTGTAGTATTTGATACTGTTTGATTTTATCCACGGTGACTTCTTTCAAAATTGGAATCAAACTTTGCCACGGTTTTATCAACCAAATTTACATAATATTTTTAAGCTTTTGTTGTCATTTCAACATTCTTCACAGAATTTTCACCAGGAATAGATTTCATCTCAAGAACCACTATGCTTATCCATAAGAAGCAACTCTTCACCTGCTAAAAAGTTTTATGATGAGATTACAGCAATTCAGTCATATTTTCATGGTGCATCATTTCCAGAAGACTTTGGACTGACTCTGCACATTTCTATCAAAGGAATCACTATGCATGGCAGCTATGGCCTTACAGATACATTTTTTTTTTCTTTGCAGTACTAGGAGCTGTACCTAGGGCCTTGCACATGCTAGGTAAGTGCTCTACCACTGAGCTACACACTCAGCCCTTTTCTTATTTTTTATTATGAGACAAAGTGTTGCTAAATTGCGTAGGCTGCCTCTGGCCTTGAACTCACAATCCTCCTCCCTCAGCCACGAGAGTCACTGGGATTACAAGCATGCACCATTGTGCTGGCTCTGGATTTCTTAAACAATAATACTTGAAAGTCAAAATTACCTCTTGGTCCATTTGCTCCAGAATGGATGCATTAGCAGATATGAAAGCAGCATTAATCACATTACAGTGCCATCAGAGCTCTTGGAGATCAGCTACACTGCCGATGAACAATAACATTTTGACAAAAGTATTTCTTTTTCTAAACAGTAGATCTCCAAAGAGGGCTTAAAATATTCAGTAAATTAGGTAATAAATGTACATACTATCATCCAGGTTTTGTTGTCCCATTTATAAAGCACAAAGTAAATTTAGTAGAACTCATAAGGGATTTAGGAGTTTCAGAATGATAAGTGAACACTGACTTCAATATCTGTGTAATGGCACTAGCTGCATTAGCTTCTAACATCTAACAAGGGTGTTAGTCTGTCCTTTGAAGGTTTGAGATTGGACATTGACTTAACTTCTCTAGATATGAGAGACCACAGTGCCCCCTTATTTCAATATAATCCTAGTTTTTCTACACTTAAAGTTATCATCTAGTGTAGCTTCCTTCCTCAATAATCTTAGTTATACCTTCTGGATAACTTGATGCAGGTTCTACAGCCATACTTACTGCTTCACTTTGTGCTTTTAGATTACGGGGATGACTTTCCTTAAACCTCACAAATCACCTTCTGCTAGCTTCAGATTTTTCTTTTGCAGCTTCCTCACCTCTCTTAGTTTTCACAGAATTGAAGTATACAGAGCACCAAAACCTTCCCCATATCAGCAATAGGACAGTATTGTTAGTTTATTTTTTTTACGTTCACATGAGAGACACTTTTACTTTAAAGAACTTTTCCTTTGCATTAAAAAATTGCTTTTTTATGCAATGAGGTCAGTTTTTGCCCCTCAGGACTGTTGACATGCTTTCCTTACTAAGCTTGATTATTTCTATTTTCTGATTGAAGATGAGAAATGTGCAAGTTTTTTTTTCACTCAAACACTTATTGGCCACTTTAGGATTACTGATTGGTCTAATTTCAACACCATTTTGGGAATAGGGAGGACCAAGAAGAGGGAGAGATGGACAAACAGCCTGTCAGTGGAACAGTCAGAATGGGCACACAGTTTATTAAGTTATCCATCTCTTTTGGACATGGTTTGTGGTGCCCCAAAACAACTACAATTGTAATATTAAGAATCACTGATTATAGATCACCATAATAGATATAATAATAAGGAAAATATTTGAGAAGTGGGAAAATGTGCACAAGTGAGCACTTGCTATTGGAATAATGGTGCTGAGAGTTTTGCTGGGTGCATGGTTGCCTAAATCTTCCATGTGTAAATACTGCATTATTTGTAAGTTGCTATAAAGAAAGGTGTAATAAAACAAGTATGCCTGTATATCTTCCAGTTCTAATCCACTATCCACTGCCTGGCACAAGTATGCTTACATAGCTTTTAGTGAGCTTTATGCCTGTGTCATACTGAAAGGGGGCAAGTGATAGACCCCATACTCAATCTGCAACATTTTATCATCTGATGAAAAATGGTACAAAAAGACTCAAAGTGACAATGGTTCCCTCAGAAATAGAGAACTGCTATCCCATGATCCATTCCTGAAATGAACAAAATAATACCAGCTCAAATTTAACAGACATCCATTGAGAAGAAGGTAAGAATAAGAATTGTGAGGTTAAAAGCATATCAGAATTATTTGGAACTCAGCTGAAATTTTGAATGGAAGCTCTAAAAAAGCAAATCTCATTTATGAGTTATAAGGTAAATACATATTTTGTACTTTAAAGTATATGAAAATATTGGTCTTTGAATTATTTACTTCAAATCCAATAAAAAGTAGTGTGTTCTAAGGTAAACTTGAAAAATACAAAGTCCTTAAAATATATTAAAAATGCAAAGTAAATAAAATATATACAGTCTACTACAGAGAAGAATTAGAGCTGAACTAATCTTTTGTTGATAAAGTAGTAATCTGACAATAAAGAAGATGGTTTGGCAGTTTTGTGAAAATTTGTTTCCTTTCATAGTTTGTGCCACAGTGAACCCATAACTATTACTCTTGTGGTTTTCTGAGTACTTTTCCAGTATGTATTCTCTCTCCCAATAATTTTATTCACTTTTCTAATATTCATTTTTCTTAATCAAAGATCTTATGCTTCCTATTTGCACAAAATCTATGACAACTCACTGTATTTAATGAGTGTCCCAGACTTAGCTCAGGTTCCTGACACTCCACTAAGTCATTCTGCAGAGTTGTGAAATAGGCAGATTCTTTGCTCAGCTTCCCAGGTTGGAACCATGGCTTCACTACTTATCAGTTATGTCATGGGTGTGATAACCAAAATACTTTGTATTTCAATGTTATTAACTGTTGTTGTTGTTGTTGCTGTTGTTGTTGTTTTTAGGTGCCATAGAGTTGGATCTGGCTCATAGTAACCCTAAGTTCAGTAAAACAAAGTAACAATGGACTGAAACATAAAAAGAATCTGTGCATGGCACAGTGCTGGGTAGTGCTTTGTCCTGAATTATGAAACATGATAATTATTTTAATGACCTCAAATGTTAATTGTGAAAATCAAAAGAAATAATCCATGTAATGTCCTGGACCAAGGTGAGTACCATAATAATTGGGAGAAGGACATGGCAGCCCACTCTCAAAACAATCGCAAAACAGTCATCAAGAAAACTTTGAGGGTCGCTATGAGTCAGATCTGACTTGATGGCACCTAACAATAAGAATAACATTACTTTATTATTGCTATTTGAATTTCAAATAACCTAAGATTGTGTCTGTCGTCTAACAGAAGAAAGTGTATATGATATCTCATTTAACCTAAACTACAGCATTCTGCAGCAGTAATTATTAGTCCCATTTTACATATGTAGGAACTAAGAGGCAGATATTCTAAGTGATTTCAGTAAACTCTCAAAATAAGTGAGTGCTAAATCCAAGTTCTAGCCAGGTCTTCTGACTGCAGGTCAAGGGTGCTTTTCACTTTACAAAAGCTATCTTTCAGGTGTGTTACTCATTGCCCTACTATGCAGAATACTGATTAACATTACTAACTGCAAGTCTGAATCATAGCACAGCATTACTTGACAATTCATATAATCTTCTTAAGGTTCAGTTTTCTCCACTGTGAAAAAAAGGATAATGATGCTCATTTTACAAATTCAATTAATAGAATGGCAGCCTAAATAGTACAGCAGCTGGTATATACTATATGCCTGATTTTATTATTTTATGTAAATATATATTTATATTATTTTATTAATGTATATCAAGACATAAGTGTTATCCTAACTTTCCACATTTTACTTCTTTATTGCCAGTTCTTAATCCCTCCTGTGCTAACCTCTGCCTATTGTTGTTGTTAGGTGCCACTGAGTCAGATTCAACTCACAGGGACCTTGTGTACAACAGAACAAAACACTCCCCAACACTGTGCCATACCCAGCACTACGTCAGTGCTTCTCTGCTATTTATAGAGTTTTCAATGGCTGAGTGTTTCAGGATTATTTCAGGAATGGGCTGCCAGGCCCTTCTCCCATTTTTGCGGTTCTAGGGATCAAATCCAAGGCCCCAGTGTTAGCAGAGCAAGCACTCTACCAACGGAACTAAAATGTTTTAAGGCATTGTCTCATCTCTCACCTCGACAGAGATCCACAATCCCATGTCCAAGTTCTGTAGAGCTAGATATGCTTCACTATTCAGAATTTTGTCTTCTTTTAGAAAGGTTATAGAGTATGTCTCTTGCACAATACCTGATGTCCCCTGCAGTTGTCTGGAGCAGAATCCCACAATTAAATATAATAATATTTCTACACCCAGTAGTATAAATGGTTGTACTTATTTGGATAAATGAAAGCTACGAATAAGTTCTCATCAGTTTGGTGATGTGATCTATAACACATGTAGATCAAGCTAACATGTACTGTCAAATGATTAATTTTTTTAAAAAAAATGGTTTTCAATTCTATGGGCTTTTGAGTTGCATATAAAGAAGTGGAAACCTGCACAGTCTTTTCCATTACCAAGATTTGCACGGTGCATTCTGTGTGGGACTCTATTTATCACAATGGTGCATTTACTCATTGATGGCTTCATTACTACTGTGCAGGGTCTCTAAAAGCACAGAATGTATCTTCACCTTTTTATTCTCTTCAGGACCCAGAATGTTATTAAGTCCTAAGTATTAAACATACTTTATAAATAAGAAAGTAAATCACATCAATATTCCAAAAATGTGGATGGTGGTAAAAGTACTTGTCAATATGGCAATATTCCTTTTCATTATCATTACTATGCACTAAGTCACTATTCAATAAAGTTTCTTGGACAGAAATGGCCTAAATGATGTACATCAATTTTACAAGAAAATCTCATAAAGAACTTAGTGCCTCCATGATCTTCCATAATTATGATTCCAGAGGAGGGAAAAATGCCCTAAATGTTCAAATTATCATCTAAATTTGGAAATTAGATGATGAGAAGAAAACTTTTAGCTTCTTATATCAAAACTTGCAAAAAAAAGTCAGTTACAACATTTTTGACTAGAATTGTTTTAATGCTATGTGTGAAACACTTTCTTCTTATGACTGATGGAATGAAAAATAATCTTTGCCACCTCACCTATATGTTGTCCATACATGTGATAAAAGAAGCTGAAGCAGTATGCTGTGTTTGTAGGTCCATAAGGATTTTTGGGAGCTATGCTGAAAACAGGGCTGAGAAGTCGAGCCTTTTCACCTTCCAGTCTGGGTCGAGATGTCTCAATGTACATATAAAAACCTTAAAATGGACAAAATAAAGTATTTGAACACATTCTTATCAGATAACATGAAATTTCAAGCTATTTCAAAGTTTTATTGGTTTCATACAAAATACAGATTGATAGAAGGATTTACATCTCATTTATGAAATCTGCACGTATATATACAACTAATAGCTTTAACAGAAAGAACAATTGATCTAAAGACAAAATGTACAAAAACTTGAGAGAAACTGGAATTTTCTACTTGAATTAGCAAAAATCAATTCTAATCTTTCAACTACATGTCATTGAGTTCTGAGGGAAAAAAAATTAGTGTGTTTAAACTTTGGAAATATCTAGATTATGTTGTTTTTGTTAGGTGCCAGCAAGTCACATTTAGACTCACAACGACCTTATGTACAACAAAATGAAACACTGCCTGACACTGTGCCATGCCTGGGAATGTCAGTGCTTCTCTGCTATTCATAGGGTTTTCAGTGGCTGATTGTTTCAGGATTGATTTTTGGGAGTGGGCTGCCAGGTCCTTCTCCCATTGCAGTGATGGGGATTGAACCTAGGGCCTCAGAGAGCACAGAGAAGCATGCTACCAACTGAGCTAAATCCAAATATTAAATTTTATTCCATAATAAAATTTATTTCATAATGTTCAAATGTGTAGCTATGTATTCTCTTTTATTTCATATTAATAATATTTTTAAAAGTCTCTGATTGCTATGAACACAACATTGCATACACTCATACCTTCTTTGGAGCCACTACGATCAGCATTAGGTCCTGTGTTAGGAGTGTATTTTGTATTTCTTGTTGCAGTACTTTGTTTTGTCCAGTCAAAATTATCTGTATCATCTTGAGTGAACAAACAAATGTTACCATCTTCAAATCCACAGTGAAATTCTCCTGTTAACAAATTTTAATTAAAATATTTAATATTAATTAAATTAATCAATTTGCAATCATTCATCAGAAAATATTCAAACATTATATGGCAATAATAATGCAAGATCCTGATAGTGGCATCAGAGCTTTAATAGACAAGATTATTATTAACATAAACATATTATGATTTTAATGAAAAACAGTAACAGCTTTACATGTAAATCAGTATCTTATTAAGATATATATATATATATATATATATATATATATATATATACCCTCAGAAATACCCAGATAAATGAAATTAAATAATACAATTCATGCTTGAGTTATGTTTGGAAATTTTTCCTGACTTTCCTTTTTTAAATATTTTCTTAGGTGCCTTCAAATTGGCGACTCCGTGACTCTCCATACAATAGGTGAAACACTATTGTCAGTGCTTCTCTGCTATTTATAGGGTTTTCAATGGCTGATTGTTTCATGGGAGTGGGTTTCCAGGTCCTTTTCCCAAGCCTACAGGACCTGGTGTTCCCAGGTGGTCTCCCATTCAAGTACTATAAGGCTCAACCCTGCTTAGCTTCTGAGTTCTGATGGGATCAGACACCACAGTGGTACTGCTGCAGGCTTTTTAAGTATAGGCACAATTAAAATGAAACTGTCAATTAGAAAATGAGCTTTATTAATTTACCTGATGTCATTTTAAAGCTGTACACCCTGAGTTTACAATTTTCATTGTCATGTCCAAAAATGCTTTCATGCAAACCCATTTGCACAAATGGAAGTTTGCTTATGGCAAGCAAAAAGCAAATTATTTTGAAAAAATGGTCATTTATAATTTATTTTAACATAAGTTTGCCAGAATTTTGATATGTACTTGAAGTGAATTTCATAAAAAGACTTTATAAAATCCCTGAGGAAGGCCTGGGATTTTTTGAATGCCTACCATACTGAGTTCAGACCCAACACAAATTCAGAGAGAGACTTTTCAACTATCCCTGAAATATGGGTGGTAGTAACATTTCTAGATACCAAAGGTTTTCTTATCGGGATGTATCCTGTTTGATAAAAGGTATAAATAATTATGTTGATAAGGTCCACTAGAAACATGATTAAATGGTATGTTTCATTAATCAAAAAGTATTAAATGTATTGTATATTATTTTATTCATCCTAATAATAACCCTGCCTGCAGCTGTACCACTGTGGTGTCACACCCTGTCAGATCTCGGAAGCTAAGCAGGGTTGGACCTGGTTAGTACTTGGATGGGAGACCACTTGGGAACACTAGGTGCTGTAGGGTTGGGAGGAGGACCCTGCAACCCACTCCCAAAAATCAATCTACCATTGAAAACCCTATGAACACCAGAGAAGCCTCACAATAGTGCTTTGCCAGTTGGCGTAGGCTCGCTATGACTCAGGATACCAACTGGACAGAACCTAACAACA